>APFE031447579.1:61631-133704 GCA_000404065.3 Pinus taeda | reverse complement strand
AACATAGCTCATGGATACATCATTAAGGTTGAAGAATATCTATTGTCACATCCCCTGATGATGGACTCACTTGGCAGTCTGAAACGTTGGGTTCACAAAACTCTATAACAGGTCATTCCTCCTCTATCTAACACCTTGAATTTCCCCTGATTCCCCCTCCTCCTATAATATGATGTACTCCCCCTTCTTTTCCAGAGGAGGTGCCATCTGAAGTGAATCCTGGAATTGATCCCTTTCCCCATCGTTACCACCTTCGATCACATTCTCAGTCTTGGGCCCCTGATATTATCGCCATTGGTCTGGTACCTTCCTCCACCCCCTCGAAGCTCCCTTGAGGTAGATCATCCTCCCTGTCAAAAGATAAACAACAGACAGGGATGGAGATTGCCACGGGGAGGCAACTTACTCTTTACAAGGTCCTTAGAGCACAAAATCCCCTAGAGTCATTTCCCCCATGAAGGTTCTCTCTTTCAACTGCAGAGGGATTGCTAGTCCTGATAAAAAAATTAGCGCTACGAAGGCTCCTCAAGACTTAACCGACCGATATAGTCTTCTTACAAGAAACTTTGGGATTTTTCGATACCATATCCCCTCTCCTGGAATCCATGCTTCCCGAATGGCACTTCCAAGCCATAGATGTAAATGACTGCTCTAGTGGCATCGCCCTAGGATATAATCCATGCTCAATAAAGCTAATCAACACCTGGGGTGACATTGGATTTACAGGGGCTGACACCTTCTCTACTGAACTTGGAACTGATATTAGAATGATAAATGTCTACAAAACCTGCCACCATCGGGAGGACTTATGGGAGTATCTTCTGGTATCCAATATCTTGCAACCAGATAACATCATTTTGGGTGGGGACCTTAATATCTCTCTGGTATTTTCAAAGTCATGGGGCACCATGCTCAACTCGATCCTTTATCAGCCTTCTTTGAACACCTCCTGGAAACCCATAGTTACATTGACATCCCCTCTGCTAAGCTCAATCACGACTTGAAGGAATAGAATATGTGGGGAGAATAGTCTTGCCAGAAGGCTCGATCACTTCCTCATCAAGGAACGATTCCTGGAGAGAGGATTTACATACCGCCAGTGCGTTGGATCGGGAGGATTATCGGACCATTTACTGATATACCTTGATATTCAGGGAGATATAAGCAAACCACAAGCCCCCTTCAAATTCAACTCCACCTGGTTGAAGGATATTACCTTTATCCGCCTAGTCACAGATTTTTGGAAGTTCCACCCACCTACAAATGGAAGGAACATCACTGATGGCTTCGTCGACAACCTAAAAGAACTAAAGAAGCTATCAAAGATATGGGCTCATAACAAGAGGGTACAAGAAGAACAAATTGTAAGAGACATTGAATCAGAAATTGCTGATATGGAGGATGAATGTGGGGGACTTTTCACAACAAATGATCATAGGGATAAGCTGACCGCCTTAATAACCAAGAGGGGGAACATCCTTAAAGAAAGGGAGGAAACCTGGAGATTGAGAAGCAGAGCAATATGGCTAAAGGAGGGAGATGATAACTCAAAATTATTCCATAAATTTACAAATGGAAGAAAGGCAATCAACATTATTTGGAAATTGACAAATGAGCAGGGTATTGAGGTGGATACTTCCCTCATTTGGCCACATTCACCACCTCACATTTCAAACAAGTCTATCAGACTCCTCCCAATTCCACCTTAGCAAAGGTCATAAGAGTAGCACAACTTTTTCCTCGGTTCGTCGATCCAGAGAATGCTATGGATCTGAATAGAGAAGTCATTGTTGGGGAATTAGAGGCTACCCTAAAATGGTTTAAGATGGACAAGAGCCCTGGTCCAGATGGTTGGTCGATGGATTTTTATTTGGCTTTTTTTGATATTAGATTTACCCAAGGTCATCGAGGAATGTAGGATATCTGGGCGAATGCATGGGGCCATCAATTCCACATTCATAGCCCTCATCCCCATATTAGACAACACATTAACCTTCAATGATTTTCTACCCATATCCTTGTGCAACTGCATATACAAAATCATCTCCAAAATCATTGCAAATTGCCTCCGTCCCATTCTTTCCACCCACATCTCCTCAGAACAATTTTCCTTTCTGCAAGATCGACAGATACATGAAGCTATAGGAAAGGCCCAGGAAGTACTGCACTCAATACAAACAAAGAATATCAAAGGTATGATCCTCAAAGTTGATCTATCTAGGGCATTTAATTGGGTAAGTTGGTTATATATCATAATGATCCTAACACATTTAGGATTTCTTATGGGAGTCATAAAATGGATAATGTGTTGCATCAAAAATATATCCTTTAGTGTCCAACTAAATGGAGTTGCTTCTCCTTTCTTTCACTTTGAAAGAGGACTCAGGCAAGGATGTCCCTTATCACCCCTACTCTTTCTACTAGTTATGGAAGGGATCAATAGAATTATTAAGGATATGCATCTCAAAGGTAGGATTACAGGAATTAGGATCACAGATAGATGCACGATAACACACCTCCTCTTTGTGGACGATGTGTTGATCTTCCTCAATGGGGGAATAGGATATTTGACTATTATACAACACTCTATCAACCTATTCCAAACTGCAACTGGCATGGCTATTAATAACTCAAAATCCACTTTCACCGTATCTAACTTCTCCCCTCATGAGATTCAATTCGAACTACAAAGGTTTCCTTTCACCCTGTTATAGCTGGAAGAAGGCCTCTGGTACCTGGGGTACAGGCTGAAGACACTCGGCTACAAAATAGCTTATTAGACATGGTTAATCTCAAAACTAGAAAGGAGACTTAATATATGGTATCACAAGTATCTCTCCAGAGCTGGAAGACTAGTGCTTATCAAATTTGTTCATGAGGTCACCCTAGTGTACTAGATGTCACTAGCTTGGATACTAAGATGGATCCTTACAAAATTACAAAATCTCTGCTATAGATTCATATGGAAAGGAAAACAAATAGGGAGGATATTTGCATGGGAAAATGCGATCTACTGTCCATACCAAAGAAATGGTTAGGCTGGGGCATTAAAAATTAGAAGATTTCTCCTCAGCACTAGCGGCCAAACTAGGATGGCAATTATTCACTTCTAGCAGTCTCTAGACCAAAGTAGCCTCCTCTAAATACATAGATCCATTAAGGCTGATGAATTGGCTGAGACAAACAAGCTAGAACAAAACAGGGATCTCGAATATTTGGAAAGTGGTATTGAAATCATTGTCACTAATCCATGATGGGCCTACCTGGAGAATTCATTATGGGACATCTATTCCAATCAGCCTTGACCCATGGATTGGATGCGGAAATGCACATGTATTACCAGAAAGACTAATACAACACCTCAAAGAGTCTGGCATCACCCACATCAACCACATTGTTGACTTGGAGAGATCTATCTTCCTACGTCAAGCTTGGAATTCTGCCCACAGCCTACACATACCTCATCAATGGCACCACCATTGGACAACTTACACAGCGGCTCTAACTGAATCTCATATCTGAATCTTGGAAGGGGAGGATGAGATTATATAGGCAATTGCTAAAAATGGCCAGTACTCTCCCAAAGAGGGATATCCTCAACTTGCCAATAGACATAGACCACAACATATTTATATATGGTGGAAAGGTATGTGGAAGCTCAAAGGCCCCCCTAGAACACGACTACTCATGTGGTCAATTTTGAAAAACAAAATCCCGACAGGATCAAGAGAGGACAACATGGACCCTTCTGGTGTTGCTTATGCAAAGACAGTTCAAAAACAGTGGACCACCTATTTCTTACCTGCCCCATCGCTATTGACCTTTGGAATACTACTCTCTCACATACCCCTACACCTAACTCATGTAGGGGGCAAGCTATCAGGGAGGTTTGGGCCAATTGGTGGACAACAACATCCCTACCAAAATCAAGGAACCTCCCCCTTCTCATTAGCTGGGAAATTTGGATTCCCGAAACCGCCTCATCTTTCTGGATACCACCCCTCACTTGCAGTCCATATCATCTTGAATCCTAGTCGATTACAATAATATTCCTGAAGATGATGATAACACACCCCCCAGACATATCATTCCAGAAACCATAGATCACTCCCAGCCTTAGGCTTTTTTTGATGGGTCAGCGCAAGAAGCAAGATGGGGGGGGTGGGGTACTTTACTTAACTGATTCCCATTACTATCACATACAAATGGGACTTGGAGGAGGCACAGACAACTACACATAACTCATCACAACCAAACATCTCATTCATTTTTCCATTGAAAAAAACTGCAAGAATCTACAAGCATTTGGGGACTCAAAAATTGTATGCAACTGGATAAACAAAACATCAATATGTCATGCTTACACTATGCGACACATTTTGGATGAGGTCCATAGATATATATCCTCTTTCGACAGTTTTTCATGTCGTCATATCTACAGGGAACGAAACACACTCGCTGACCAACTTTCCAAAGGGGCAGCGATCCGGCCATGCGACACCTAGATGACACAAGAACAAAGAGATGGGGAGCACTACCAATATTATCACCATACTTATATGGACCATGTTGCACAGGCTCACCAGGAGCCTGATACCATATGATATGCGACTTTATTTTCTATTTCTATTTATTTTTCTTATATATCTACAACTACATGTTTCATAAATTTACTTTGTGCATAGAGTAATCTAATATTTGAGAACAAAACAATACATATATGAGGAAGTCTCCTTGCATGGAGAACATATATATATCTGCTTCTATATTTTGACAGGCTTACAGCGTTTTAGAACTGCATATGCGCACAACATTTACAACATGTAACTTTCCTTAATATTAATGAAATTACAATTTTTCCAAGGGTAAAAATATGTATTCACTTGAAGAGAAAAATTAGACTTATTACAAAAAGACAATTGTCCTGTGAGATATAAAAATATGTTAATAAAGCTTTAAATAATATATATGTTATTGAATATATTTTAAATAAATAAAGCTTTAATATGATTATTGGAAATATTTTAAATAAATATATTTAATGAAAATATTTTTTAATAAAAAAATATGATTGTTTTAATTCCTCATGATGAATTATATTAGCTGGTTCAAAACATGTGGGAAAATTTTTCTCTTATGTGATTTTTACATAAAAGACTCTTCTTAATTGTTTAAATATATTTTTGTGTCGAGAGTAAAGATGAAATTTGAACAAAAGAGTTAGATTTCAATTTGAAGGTTTAATTTTATTTTAGATTTTCAATATTGACAAGTGAAAGTAAATTACTTTTCATATAAAAATGGAAAATAATTTAAAATTTCATGCATACTTTAAGCATGACAACTTTACTATATCAAATTATGCAGAATTCAAACAAAGAATCTTATCCTCACCTCAAAACTCCAAATACACTTGAAAAAATATACATACATGTTATTGATTCATCAATATTATAGTCTATATAGAAATCTTATGGAGAGAATTTAATAAGACCATTTACTTATAGATTATATAGAAATCATATAGAGGGAATTCAATGGAACCACTTACTTATAGTCTATATAAGAATTATATAGAGGGAAATCAATAATATAATTTACTCTTACATCTTTTCCTCAAACATAATGAAAGTGTTCTACAATGAAAATGTTCTTCTTACTTAGGTAACATGTCCAATTACTTAAATAATTGCAATGATTTTTTTTAAATACAATGAGAATATAGTATTATTTTATGGATATCACTACAATGTCCAATGAAAAAAAGAACACAACTATTTAAACCTCCAACAACCCAATTTTCCATAAAATAAATATAATTTACTAGAATATTTTGCAACAAAAAAAGTAATTCTAATGATTGGTGCACATGTGCATTAAGATGCAAAATACTATCTATAATAGAAAAAAGAAACAACATTAGTCAACAAAAATGAATGTTTGAATTGAATAGTACATATTCAACATTGACTTTGCCATAATAAGGAATCAAACTTGCATTGAATAAATTTTGATTCATGGTGCTCATTAAATCATTTTTGATCCATGGTGTTCACTGACATGTCTTTATATTAATAGTAATAAATACATGAAGGTATTATTCATAAATTCAAGCAAGTGGAATAAACAAAGTAGGCAATAAATACAAGCAAGTAGAGTAGGTAGAAAAAATATTCAAGTCATCAAAGATTGGTAAGTACCAATAGTGAATCCACACAACAAGAGGATGTGGAGCAAGCAAAGTAGACAATAAATACAAGCAAGTAGAGTAGGTAGAAAGAATATTCATAGTGGTGCCATAAAAGATTTGTAAGTACCATTAGTAAATCCAACCAACAAGAGGATGGGGAGCTTATTCAAATTGTAATTATTTCTCCTTTGTAAAAAGAAATAAGATTCACCATAACTAAGTATATTGATCTTTCTTGCCCACTACTAACATGTAATTTCAATAAATAGGTGATACATGTATGCATGAGCTCCATACCAATAGGATTCCATTGAATAGAAATGAATTGAAATAAACCATTAAAATAATGTAAAGTAAAACATATTATTAAAAAAAATTACCCTTCAATTGAAAATATGTAAAATAATTTTCATTTGTATGGGAAATAATTTTATGTCCTCCTATGAGAGGCCAGAGAACTCTTGAAGGGCAATAAGACTTCAATTTAAACCCCACTTGAGAGATACACGTGTTCTACAATTTAGTATGGGGGAGATGTTGTGGTCAATATATGAGAGTAAACACTTCACTGGTTAAATACCCATAAAATGTTGTAGCGTCAGTGAAATGAAATATTAAATCAAAAAAGAATAATAACAATAAAATTTAATGTTATCTAAGTTAAAAAAAAAAATGTAAAAAGTAAAAAGTAATAACTCTATTCAATTGAATTAGTTGTATTCTATTTTTTATTAATAAATTTTTAATTTTGTTTTTTTATCAAAGATTGCAAACTATTGTTCAATTAAAATTCAATATTAAACAAAATTATTAATTATTATATATATATAATATATATATATATATATATATAGATATATATATATATATATATATATATATTTTAGAGATGTGAAATTTATATAAATATAACTAATATTATTGAGAAATAGAATAGGTCCTTTTTACTTTAAATCTATTATAGGTTGAGAGAGGAATCAAATCTCCAAATGCAAACATTTATCTAAGTTTTTATGCTCAAAAAAAATTACAACTTCAAAAATTTAATTAGATTTGGAATTAAGATAAATCTATAATAATATTATTCCAATTATAATAAATATTTAAAAATTACAAAACTAAAAAATATACATTCTAATTAAAATTTATCTATAATAATATTATTCCAATTTTCATAGATATTTAAAAAAGTACTCAAACCCCAGAAACGTTCACAAACATACCTAAATTCCCATTCTCAAGATCCACTAAACCAATCTCAATTACTTGAAAAGTAATATAATAGTTGGAAATTCTCTTTTATAAATAGAGTAGTGAGTTTGCCACCTCCAAGATCTATTTTAATACTTCAAGAATCATATGGAATGGCATGACGATGTGAAACAAGAGTGACTTAGTGAATTCACACTCCACTAGATTTGAAATTGATGAAATTGATTTGGGATGTCGAAAGTGAACACAAAAGGACAAATACTCCAACAAAATACGTATGAATTATTATTTTCATGGAAAAGTGAACTGGTAAAAAAAGAGAACATTTGACGAAGGCTTTTAACTATGGATTCCATTGTAACTAACTATTACCTTTAATGAAATATTGACATGGCAAGTGCAGGGTTATTTGTTGAAAAATCTATGAAGCGGGATGAACAATGACATAGCTTTGACATTGCTTACATTTTTGCAATGAGGTTAGACAATGCATATGAAGGAAACTACATTAAAATTTAGGATGAGTATTAATAGCGTTGTTCAAAACACTCAAAAGAAGAATGCCTAAATGTGGGGTAATATTGCTTTTGTTTACTAAAATGAAATTTAGATTTATTTTAAATTTCTCACTTTATATTAGGCATTATGTTTATATATTATTGGAAAAAGGTAACATGGAATTTAAACAAATTCTTGTACATTTTCATTATCCTTCGTATGATATCTTCATTAAGAAGTTAATAATATGATATTCCATGATCTTCGATATTTTTTTCCGCTATTATTTAATGTTTTTATGATAAAAACATGGTTACTTTGTTATTATTTGGAATCACAATAATGTAAATTTGAAATTATCATATTTATCTCAAATATATACATATATAATGATGATTATATAAAAAATTTATGTTGTTTCTTATGACTGGAACTAGTGTAGATCTGTCTTAACTTTAGATTTGTCATTTGCCAAGAGGAGTCAAATATCTCAAGGTGTAAATATTTCCTCAAGTTTTTCACTCTAAAAGCAGGTTTGCACCTTGAAGGATTTGATTCCTCTCTACACATGATAGATCTGGAGTTGGTGTTTATACATATATAAATCCCTGTTAGACACAAAAGGAATTGAGGAACACACCAAATTCATTTATTGTTGCTTACCTTCCCTGGATGTGTTATGTTTATTTGTTTAAATCTAGAGGAATCAATAATTGGCCAAGATTGCCTTGGTGAGGCCTAGGTTCAAATCCAATTGGCTTCCACTATAACCCCTAGGCTAGTACCAATATCTCGCAAGTCTAATGGCTACCACTATAACCCCTAGGCTAGTGCCAACAACCCACAAGCTAGCACCTAGTGTGAAACTTATGACTAAGCAATTCCCTGCCGTAGCAACGCCTATGCTAGCCTATGATTACCTAGCTTGAAATTAAGGGATAATTGTTGCGTGACTTCAAAAAGACTTTTAACTCGAATTTCTCCAACTAATTAATCCATAGTGAATTAATTAATTATTTACAAGCAACTAGTGAGACTAAATTGGAATTTTAATTCAAGGAAAAACTAAAATTGGAATATACTGGATTCTATTTTTATCATTTCTTGTTGTTATTTTCAACACTCCCTCTCAACAAGAAAGGAATTCAACTCGATCCTGATTGTGAACCTTTGGAATGTTATGCAGGCAACACTTCTCTCTAGTTTTGTTGCTCCAACAACTTTAGAAAAAAAAAAAAAACATCCAACCTGAATCAGTATGATGCATCTGTCATCAAAGTCTCTGACTGCTATTTCCTATGTCAAATGAAAACTTTGCGCTTCTGCTAACTCAGCCTTTCTGCACTGTTGGCAATCCTTCTCTGCACTCTTTAGTGTCTGACTGCTCTAGCCTCTGTCACTTTGATCTCTGACTACATCAATCCTACTGATTCCTCCCACTACTATGTACTTTGGGCTCCTGTAGCAAGGTACGATCCATGAGATAAAACCTCTTAATGTACCCTGCCCAATTTCAGCCTTCTTGGTACTATCACTTCACATCGCCCCACCTCACACCTAGAGGTATGACTACATGTGATCCCTCTGCCCACTTCTCCAATTGTGGCTCCTCCACAATTGCTTGAGACTTCTTCTGGGACTGCATGTCGAGAGGTAGTTTACTCTTTGTCTCAACCACCAAGTCTCTAACATTTGCCTTGCTCCTCAAGGCTTTTAATGCACCTTGAACCTCAAGAGCATATAGGTTCTTAACTCGTGAACCAATCTGTTTCACCTGTCTGGTGGTGATGTGTCTAAGGAAAACATTTCCCTTACTAAAGACAACATCGTGACACCAAACACAATGTCTCGACAGGCAATCAAAGCTTCTCACAAGCCTTCTCCTCTGCCCTCCAAGCTCCTATTTCCTTGCGCAGTTCCTTTGGGATCATCTCCTTCACCCAGTGGAACACTGCTCTCACACACTGCTCTAACACACTATCAAAACTATGCAATCCTCAAGGAACCTTTCCTTGACTACATGCATGATTTTCCTTTATACAAAAATACATGCAACTGATAGTACATTGTCCTTGACATTTAGCTCAACTAGGTCTTTCTCAGAATAGACATGCATGAGTTTCTGATGAGGGAATCTTTAGCTATCTGGAGTACACTGGTTGAGTGCATGCATGCATCAACTGACTGATAACTCACAATTAGTTCCTCAAACAGTTTGGAACTAATTTAACTGGACTTAACTCAGTAAACTAAGTTAACTAATTACAACTCAAATATAACTCAATCTTATCTCCTTAATTAAGGGATAATCTCCTTAATTTAAGGGATAATTGTTGCATGACTTCAGAAAGACTCCTAACTTGAATTTCTCTAACTAATTAATCCATAATGAATTAATTAATTATTTCCATGTAGCTGGTGAGACTAAATTTGAATTTTAATTCACAATTTTAGTTCAAGGACAAATTAAAATTGGAATATACTAGATTCTATTTTTATCATTTCTTGTTACTATTTTCAACATGCACCCTAGCCTTCCTTTGACCCTTCCTTTGAGAATATGGCATAGTAGGGAAGGCTAAAGGATTTCTCCCCTCACCTTTGACTAGTCAAACTATGCTTTTAAGATTTCCTCTCTTATCATTAGAGTACATGACGCAACCTTGAAGCATGAAGGCTTCCACCTTGTTCCTTTAGCTTCCCCCACTATGTTGGAACAAGGAGAGATCCTCTTCATAGTGCATGATGTAGAAAAATGAGTAGTGGAGCCTTCTTAAGCCACTAGTGAGTTTGAGTGCACCCTCCTAATCAAGTCTTCTTCTTTTAACCCTCTCACGTGCCTATCATGAATAGATCATTTCATGAACCATTTAGTGATAAAATAAATGTTTTTAAGGTTGATATTCCCTCGTCATGTATGACATTAATTGTAAGGAGTACATTATCAGCATGACAAGGTGATTCTCAAGAGTTGGTGGCAAGAAGAGAGCATAAATGAACTCCTGCGGTGAACAAGAACAAAGGAGATCTATCATGGAGACATGAAGTAGATCATGGACCGAGATAAAAAGAAGACATTATATGATAACTCATAAGATTTTGATATTGATAAAAGACCCTCTAGAGGGTGAAGATAATCAACAAAGTGGATCTTTCATGAAGATGAATCATAGATCGGATCTACCATCAAGAATGCAAGATGAAGCAACAAGGAAGATGTCAACTTGACAATGCCACCTCATCATGAAGTCCATGTCATCATTGTCAAGTTGTAACTTGTATAAGTGTCATCATAATGGCCAATATTTGTCCATGTGTCATGCCACATCATTATGTGGAATGTACTGATGTATTTTAAATTAAATAAAAAAAAAATTGGTTGTGTGTTATATTCTTTCCATGACTAGTACCACGTGTATGTATATATATATATGTATTATAATATTGAAAGGAAACTAATTAAAAATAAATCTGGTAGTCCTGATTTTGGGATCCAAGGGAAAATATCAGTGTATATTTGTTTTATGTTCTCGCCATTGTATATTTTATGTTTTAAGAATTTGTTTGCAGATAAATTTTGTACAAGGTTAAAGCCTACAAAAATGTAATGTGTGGAAGTCAAAGAGTCATATGTGGAATATGAAAAATCACTTAGTCATATATGGACAAAATGCCTTCAGGAGAAGTCCAAAATTTATATAGAGAAGTCCAAAGGTCATTTATAAGTCTAAGAGTTGTTTAGAAGTCCGAAGGACATAGTGGAAGTCCTAGAGTCATGAGGACAGATCAAAATCCATGAGGATATGAAAGGTCATTCCTCTTGTTATAAAAGGAACCTCGTAACTCAAGGAAAGGGATATTTGGACGCTTAAGCTTTGGAAAGCTAGTCTTGGCTTCTCCAGGTGGCGTAGGATAGAAAAGTATTCTTTGGAGAAGAAAGAAGTGACTTAATGTTCCACTATTGGAACTAGTGTCTCACTATTGTAACTTTGTACTTGGATCTTTCACCTTATATCTGAAGCTCAATGAGCCAACACATTTTCATGCACGTATCACAAATGTTTTAAGACTATTTTTGGGATGTTTATGGTATATGTTGTGTTCATATGTACTGGAGAAATTGAACTATTTTGGTGGCTTTGGTACTTGCCTTGTTGAATGTGTGTTATATTCACTTTACAATTATTATGTGAACTATTTCGCTAATGAATCTTTTATGCTCATGCGAGTCTCTCTTAGGTTAGTACTATTACTTCCTTTTGAAGACTAACATTTTTTATCTCCCACTTGTGAAGGTATACTTATACACATTGCAATTGATGTTTCACAATGTCAACTTACTTGCTTATTCAAGGTTTATGTATATAATCTCTTATGTTATCCATTGAAACCAAGAAGAACCTTTGTGTTATGGTTGTTATGTTGATACTCTGGATGGGGATCCTACTCAAAACAGTCTGAGGTCTAATTGTGACTGCACATTGGGGAGACCCCTTGTATGTTGGTGATATCCAACACCATCAATATTTAGGCACTACAAGGAGGGCCATATGATAATTTATTCCCTTTAAGTCTATGTTGAATCTCTTATATTTAATGGCTCATTCTCAAATCATAATCTCATAGTGTTTTTCTAACCAATCTCCTAGTAAAATCTCAATCTTGTCTCAATTCATGTTTGATGGCAAGGGTGGTACTCTTTTTTCCAAACACATAAATGATTTTCTTGGGTTTCGTAAATATCTTGAAGTATATGATGAATATTTTATGTGTATTCTATTCACCCTCTCTTGAAGGTCATGTTAATCGATGGTATCATACCTTATCATCTGCTTCCATTCATTCTTTTCGTCAATTTCTTAAGGAGCTTCATCAAGCTTTTGATAGGTGTGATTACCAAGATGTTTATAAAAGAATTAATTGAATTAGAATGGATCCTAATGAATGAGTTGATGATTTTGCTAATATATTCCTTCACTTACGTTATGAGTTTCCTGAAGAAGACATGGATTGAGATTTCTCTAAACAAATGTTTGAACATTTTGTTTAGATTTCTTTGAATCAGTGTGAATCTAAAACTTGAGATGTTCTTGTTCTCGATTGTGAGACATCCCAAATCTCAAAGGAGGAGCCTATTTTTCATTTTGCTCCTTGACCTTGTCTTTTTCTGGTACCAATTTGGGTGCCTCCTTGTGATAATGTTGAAGTTGGGAAATCAAAATAAAATTCCTAATCCATCTTCTCAACCATCATCCATTTCCCATGATCCTGATCTGACTGAGGATAATTTGGAATGGTTCATGAAGCTTATGGTGAATATTAATCCCTCCATTCCACCAAATGGTATTAATACTCATAAATTTAGTCTTGAATCAGATTTTGATTCTTGTCCTCCTCTATCATCTCTTTCTCATGATCCATTTCCCCTTGATCTGCTTAATCAACCTCTTTCAAATCCAAGTATTGATCAAAAGTAAGGTGGTCACATTTC
This sequence comes from Pinus taeda, assembly GCA_000404065.3. Lineage (NCBI taxonomy): Eukaryota > Viridiplantae > Streptophyta > Pinopsida > Pinales > Pinaceae > Pinus > Pinus taeda. The sequence goes on along the minus strand of APFE031447579.1, from coordinate 120,313 downwards.
ACACGTAAAAGAGTAGCAAAAGTGAGGATTATTTCGATCTTTCTTCTCTTTTTCAGAATCTTGCATGTCAAAATAATGATCTCTAATCCTTGGTTGATTTTGAATCTAGCAATCTTGGTGATGTATTAAATGAAATTGATTTTCCTAACCAATCTGAATTCTTGGATAACCTTCATTTTGTTGATTTTAATTGCGTTATTGTATATAATGATGGTTTCCTTCGTGCACCTTTTGATATTTCAATTTCTCAAGAGAACTTCATTTCAAAATATTTAGACCTTGAATCTAATTTGGTTAAAGAAGATGTTCTTATGATAACTCCCTCTTCACCTCACTATCCCTTGTGTTCCACCTTTTGTAAGGCATTAATTTGTGATGGAGATACCCCATCTAATGAGTTGGATTTTGAATTGACATATGGCATTGATATCATTCATGATGAATAAGAAAGTAAAGAAATCATTTAGTATCCTTTCCATCCATTATCATTTTTAATTTTGCATGAAGAAAATTCTTCTATTTAGGTTACTCATGAGATTTTTTCAATCTATCCATCTCTAGATGTGCAATTGGAAGAACCTTATGACCTAGGAAATATGTTTGCTAAGGATCTAAACTCTGATCAAATCAATGATGTATTTGGCTTCCATTGGATTGTAGCAATATTATTGAAATTATTGATGGTAGCTCTCCACACACCATGCATAATCCAATTCAATCCTCAAAATGTGATTCTACAACTCTTGAAAGTCTTGGGACTCACGTAGAAGTTGAATCACTTCAACTTCTGTTGATGGATATGTCAGGTCCTCATGACTCTAGTAAGGCCCCTAAACCAAATCGGATTTGGATATTCTCACCAATTCTTTCATTTGCATGATTTAATTGGATGTAATTTCCTTCTCGAAAGATGTTTTTTACTTCAGACATATTTTTTCTAACTTTCAAAATTTGGTCTCCAATCGAGTTGAATATTTATTCAGTTGATTTATCTTCATGTAGATTTGTTATATCAAAGTCAAGTTTGGAATGTATACCTTTCATGGATGGGTGAAGATATGAAGTTGATCATTCTAAAAATTATCTTTATTTGAAGGATTCATACGTATCACATTCTTTTGAAAGTAATCAACTCCTAATCCTTCTTGTGAATATTCTGATACAAATTATTTTCTTAATGGAGCCATATGTCCTATTTAGTGTAAATAAATGATGGTGCTATTTTTTAAATCGAGTTCAAACTGATTTATCATCATCCTCCATTGAATGAGAATATTCTACCTCAATCGATTTATCTGATCATGAAAATTGTTATTCAATGTATCATGTTCCCACTAGTATATCTCATGATACTTATTTTGAATCAACTGATCCTTGTGATTTTTCAATTCAATATGCAGATACTTGTCGAGAATTTGAGGCACTTCAGCCTCCGCTAAAGGTTATGTTAGGGCCTCACTATCTTGACAAGATTTCTAAATATGAGCAGATTTATTTTCCCTCACAAGATTCTCATCCTGATTCCATGCCATTAATTGAAAATTTTGTCTCAAGAATTTCAGGATCATCAAGAGGAATGTTTAGAATTTCGTGATCCAAATTATCATCAATTGGAGGCATCTTACTTAGCAATCCCATTTTCTAAAAGCAAGTTTTGATCTCTCTTGATGATTGCTAAGAAAGACAATACAGGTGCAGGTATATTGAGAAGGAGCCATCAAGGTTTGTTTGGTTATGTTTTTCATCGAAAAGGTAAAGTGGAAGGTTGGGTAAATTCAGGAGATATGACACATATTTCTTCCTTTAAGAAAGACATTCAATGTTTTGTGCAATATTTTTAAGCTTCTATCTCTGTTGTTTCACATTATTATAAATTAGTTGTAATTTCTCTTATCTTTGTGTTTACATGTCAGGAAGAACAGTGGTGGCTTCATTGGAAATATCATTACACTTAGCCTTGACCTTCTAGCTTGTTAGGTTACTAGTAGGCTTAGTTTCATTTGGATTACTTTACATCGCACCTACTTTATGTCCTGCTCTCCATCTATTTTTTGCATTTGTTTTGTTTCATATTTTTGTCTTACATGATGTTTTTATGTTCTGCCTCCATTTGCTTAGTTATTTTGGTTTTGTTTCATTTTTTTGTCATTTATTTTGTTTTTGTTTATTCAATAAGACTTTGCATGAAAGATGCTCCTATTTGGCTCAAAAGCCAATATGGAAAAAACTTAAAAAGAGAAATTGTGATGAAGAACAATGCTTGGCTAATATGTTACTTCTTCGCTAACTTGGGTTTCTATATATTTAAATTCCATGATAGGTGAATGGAAAATATGATCCACTCGAATGGAAATCCTTTGGTCAAACTATAAAACTCGTATATATTCTAGGATCCTCAAGCCTCAACTCAATATTTTAACTAAATATTTTTTTCTTGAGAGTCTAGTCAAGTAGAGAAAGGATAAGGGGAAAATATAAAGCAAGAAAACCAATATCGGAGTTTATATAAATACTTCTCTGAAGGGTAAACCTCCTCCACTCTCAATAAGTCAAGATCCCTCTTCTGCCCGTTGAAATAATAAGTGTTGAAGCACAATCATATTAAATAAATAAATAAAGGTTGAAATAATATAAATGCTTCCTGCACAGGGAGGTGAAGAAAGTGACATCATCAGGGTACTGTCTAGGCTCACTGGTAGCAAATAAATGCTTTTTCTTTTGTAATGACTCCATTGGGGTACTATCCAAGCCTGTTGGCAGTAGAGAAACACCAAAGATGAAACTCACACTCTAAATATCTTAAGTTCGTTGTGCATATTACCCTTTCCTATATCGAAACAATTGTGATTTGGCAAGCCTTGATATGTGTATAACCAAGTAAGGGAATGGAGGGGACTATATCTCTAACCAGGTTAAGTAGGGAATCCAAGGTAAGGTGAATCAATACTTCTTGAAATACTAAAAACTTGCACTTAGAGAATTAAACCAAAATAGAGAAGTTGGAGTTCTATGAGTGTGTCACCAAGTGTTATCGTTGCGATCAAAACCCTCCAAAATATTTCTCACACTTGAATTTTGGAGCCTACTAAGGATCTTACAATATATCACTCTATGGTTATTCCATGTTCATTTGATTTCTTGAAAAATTGTTAAGTCTTCTTCCCAGTTTTAAATTGTCAAGTCACTTGCACTCACATGAACAGTCTTCGATGAGTTCATGAGGACACTTACTTTAGGTAAGATTGAACACGGATATCACTGTTCATCAAGACAGTGTTCACACAATGTTCAAATCATATCAACAGTAAGTGTTCACTTTCATTGACAATCTCCCTCACTTTGCGGTTGTGTTTGTACGTTTATTACGGTGATTTTTCTCAATTGTCGCTTTTGCGCACTTTTTCTTTAACAAGTGTCTCTTTCACATTTGTGGCTATCACTTTTTATTTTTTTCACCTCTATAAGTTTTTTTTTCATGTTCTATTCACTCTGAAATGTGTTTTTTTCAAGGTTGTTCGCATTTTTCAAGTTTCGTCTTATGTTTTCCTCATGTCGTAAGTGTTGTTCTTGTGATTTTCTCTCATGCATGTGTCACACCTATGACTCAGCACAAATTTTGGTCATAGTTATCATAACTTTTGTTCTAAGTGTCCTAATGTGTCATTTTAACTATCACACTTAGAAATAAGTGTTGCTTTGCTGTTGTTTGAGGTGTGATTTTTATTCATGAGTCTTGTGTATTATTCTAGATTTTATTGGTGGTTTTATGTGTGTGATCCAATATGGAGTTATGTCAGGATGCATTTTCCTCTTTTACCCTGTCGATTTCACACTTAGCCATATTGGAGCCCTTCTTGGTCCTTTAGCCCAGTGTAAGTTGTGAAGCCTTTAGTCCTCTTATTGAGTGTGGATGTCAACCTATCCATAGGCCTCAATGATGCAATATTACTCCCAAATATTGGTGCAGCAAGACCCTCTTAAGATTAATCCAAATCTGTTTCACATTATGATCCTCCCGAGGGCAATCACTTGATCCTTTTTCTTATATTGATTCACTTCACTAAATTTTGTTTACCTCTACCTTGCATGAGGCATGTAGAATTCCTAGCTAACAACATGGACCTTTTTCACCCCTTTGTAGAGGAAAAGCATGTGTTGATGGTGTTGGACCCACCAACATGTCAAGGGGATCTCCTTGGTAAGAAGTCCCAATTAGAACTCAGACTATTTGGTGTAGGATTCCTAATAGTGGGTCGTAAGGTAATGCCTTGACCACGATGTCGCACAAAGGCAAGTAGGATAACTCTATCAGTAGCAATGGTGTGACTGTTGCAGTGAGTCAAGGAAGATGTATGAGAGGTTCTAACACAAAATGGGTGAAAAAGGTCAAGGTGAGTTCTAGGTTAAAAGGGATCAATCCCAACTCGGCTAGGAACACACAACACAAAAGGACATACACAACTTCCAGCGGATAAGTCTACTCGGATGTGGTAGACACAACATATAAGGTGAGATAACATGTACAACACTCATAGATCAATTCGAATGAGTGAAACGGTTGTTATAGCAAGGTTCATGTGAAAGATCTGTCTGGTTTCCAATAGAGTAGTCGACACAGACGGTGACAGAATTAACTACATATATAACACATTAACAACAAGATTCATATCATTGCATGTGAATCAGTTCATACACAAATACGTAAGTTAAACAACATATATCATTAAGGAAACTGGAGCAGTCCGACTATAATACCAACATAGGAATGAAAATGTGTTGGCTCTTATTATATAAAAGTGTAAGTTCCAAACATACAATACATCCATGTAAACATGATAGCCCCATCAATGAAATGTTATAGCCACATTCACCTGCTCCTCCAAATATATGTACTAGCTCCGTGTAATGGAGAAGCCAAGGCGTGTTACAATACTATCCAAGCCTTCTTCAAGATAGTCTTAGCAGAAGGTTGGCTAACCAAAAGCCTCTATAATGAGTTATGAGTGACTATTTATAGCAAAGGGTGGGGTGACCCTTGACATCCGCTTTGTGACCATTCAACTACCCACATGACTCTTCACCTACTCTATGACTGTTACACCTACTATTGAGACTTGACATACACTTGACATGACTTAACATTTCAATGCACATGTACCCATGTGAACAATGGCTTGAATAAGCCAAACTAGACATCATTCGGATTTAGACAACCATAGAAGTCCAATTGCTCGACGTCCTCATGTTGATTAACAATGACATATTGATGCCAAGATTGGTAGTCCTTGATAGTGTCTGTGTGTTTTGTTGTGACATCCGTCTGAAACCTAAACCTTGCCTCCATAGAATCTGGGTACACTGCTGAGGAAACTCTATCCAACTCATTTGAGATCATGCACATCATTTCCTTCAATGTGGTTGGATGAGAAATGTAATTGTGCATGATGTCTACACTAATAGGCAAGTCTAGGCTGGTGGTGGTGTGTATTAACTCGTCGAAGTACGAGTCAAGCTCTTGTCGGAACTATTTCTTTGTCTTCACCTGGGTGAGAGTCCCAAGTGATGGGATCCATGAGTGTGCATTATAACATCCATGCTTTTGAATAATCGTGCCTGGGAATCTTGTATGCTAGTGATGAGTTGTGGTAGGTCTTCATAGTTCCAGATATGACTCCGAATACGTGCTTGCAACTCGACCGCATTAGCCTTCATCATCTTTGGCAAGTGAAGCAGGGCTCCCTTGTACTTCATCATCCATTATTGCATGTTATCAACAACATCATGTATTTTCTTGAAGATGGGTGCTCTTCCCACACATCTCTCCTGCCATCTGTGGAGATGGATGACTGCTTGGTGCACGATACCAAACTTGGAGTACAATGCTCGCATGACTGTATGAAGGGACAATACTTCATCTAGTATTGCCTTCTTTAGTTCATCTTGGGTGGACATTGTCACCAAGTCCCATCCTTACTTGTTCACCTTTGGTTCCTTCGCCATCTGCTCATTCTCAGCTATGAGGAAACAAAAACTTGAGCTATTGGCTTCGGCATACACTCTAGTTGCATCGGCCAAAGCAGCTAGATGCTTATGCACATCAGGCACGATCACTTGTTCTTCAACTTGCACAGGGGATTTTTGGTCCTCTCGAGTCGGTATTCTCTGAGACTACACAACTTTGTAATGAGATTCGTTAAAGGAGATGTTATGCATCTCTGCTTCCAGTTGACCACCAAGGATCTCAGTTCCTCCTTAGTCATTTGAGACTTGCTCATCATCGGGATGCAATGAAGTAGGTGAGTTGACCTCTTTGTGGTGAGGCATGAGGTCGGTGTCTTGTTCCAACTCTGTTTCTCCATGTCTGCATCCAACTGTTAAAGTGTGTGTTCAATCTCATGAGAAAATTCTTGCCCCTGTGATGGTTCACCTTGTTCGCCTGATGCCAATTGTTCATATGGATCAACTACTTGTACAAGTGTTGCTTCGTCTGTCTGCACATGATGCACCCACTATTGTATCTTCTACTGTTGCGCTTCCTTTTCCTGTTGGCACAACTTTTGTTCTTTCCGGAGTTGCTCCCTCATCTCATGTAAATACTTCTCTACTTCTTCCATTCTCTTCTTATCCCTCTACCTTCATGCGATTCGCTTGCTGTGTTGCTGCCTCTTTTCCTGAATAGCCATCATTGCTTGTTCTACAACTGGATCTGCTCGAAACATGCAACTTTTCTCCTCCTCCATGCGGTTGATAATATTCCTCTTCCCTTTGTCACGCACAGGTATGATTGGCTATGCTGCCTCTACTGTTGGTGCTCTTTGTAATGCTGCTTCATGTTGTTTTGTTAACCACTCAACGGTGAAGCCGACCTGTTCATTGGGTCTGGAGGAATTGTAGCAATACCTCCATGAGTCTTCCTCAGCCCAATGAAATGCCTCATGGATCCAATTGAATTGAACTCTCATGCAGTGATCCTTCACACTGCAATGTGGGTCATATGGGTTGAAGCTTTAGAGGTTGAATGGGTACTTATTCATCTATTCTACTTCGACATCCGCTTGCTTGATACTTCAAATCTCATATAACCCAATCTTCAATGGAAGAGTGGGCAAAGGTACCTTATTCTTCTGATGCAGTCTAGCTATCAATCCTGCTGAGATATGGTACGCTACTTCCTGCATGGAAAATACGTCCAAGGAAAACTTTGGCAAAACATGTGGAGGCTTCTCCGCACTGAACATTCAGATGAAAGTGTTGGACAGTGAGGCATACCAATTTGCAATGCCTGACAATGCCTCCATTGATTCCTTTGACATGCAAGGTGGATCCTGTTCAAAAATCAACCTATACACTAGGGTAACAAAATGATCGGGCAGTCATATGATTACTCCCCTGAAGCTGAATGCGGACAACAACTTGAAATATGTATTCACAACAGTCTCTCTCGGTGACCATGCCCACTCCAAGATCAGGAACTCATGTCGGGAACAGATTCCATCTAGGATGTAAGGAGACATATAAATCTTTGCATGCATACCGCCGGGTGACTGTCGAGCCTTTGTGACTTGTTCCTTAAGCTAATGAGCCAATATGTCAGACCAATTGCATAGTCTTCCTTCTCTAGCCAGTTGGTCCAATGTGATCACTCAACTCCGAGGAAAGGTTTCAGTGCTTTCTTGGTCACTCAGCCGACATGTGAATATGACCAAGTATTGGTACACCTTCCTCAATATCTTTGTCTTATAGATTTGGTTGGGTATCATCCTGAAATGAGTTGGCTCCTTTACCCAATCCTTCAGAATGTCTCTGGAGTTACCTCTGCTGCTGGGTAAGTTGAATGGAGGACTCATGATAGCTGCGGGCTCTGAAATATGATACATCACATCATAATCTCATGCCCAGAAGGCTGCAAGCTTCATCCCATTGACACTGCTCAAGGTCATCGTCTCGAGGTCAATGTGAGAAACTATCTAGTGAACCATGTCTGCGCATGGAAACACGGGGTATCTGCATGCAATCTGGTACAAGCCGAACTTGTGAATGTTCACGTACACTTGACGATCTTCGGGACCTTCCCCAAAAGTTCATGTGAATGCTTCATTAACCTCTTTCCACTTCAGTTTGATGTCCTTGTCTAGATACAAGTTCATTTCTTTATAAATAGGCAGACCAGACGACACCTGCTCAACTACTGCTCCAGCCGCAACTCCATCAGTGTCCTACGATCCTGTTCTCTTGGAATCCATTGAGACAGATGAATACCTGAAATATTTGGAAACAAGAAGCATGCATGGAATGAAATATGTCAATGGAAACAAAGAAAATTCGTGGAAGGACACATCACATACCTAGGAAACTGATGAGCAAGATTACGCAAATTTTACTAGGAGGCTGGGTTATGGTAGCTAGAACTATGCAAAAGGTAGTTTGGGTTGTCTGAGAGGCAGGATTGGTTGTTGGATCAGAAAAATGCACAATCCAGTTAGGCAACTGGCTACTGGGATTTTGCAATGTGCAATTCTAGCTAGGAAGGACTATTGGCCCAAGGACAGATTTGTGCAATTTCTTGGGCCACTGTCCTCCAGATATGCGCAAATAGTCCTGGAGGTTAGTGTTGGGCAATAATGCACATTTATGGGAAGGAAGGTGAGCCTTCCTTCCCCAGATTACGCAATGCAACCCTAGTGAAGGCAGAGCTCAGGCCAAGGTTGGCCTGACTCGCCGATAGGCAAATGAAAGGAACTAAGACAGTAAAATGCATGGAAAAACTAAGTGATAGTAGAAGTGATTGATAGTGCATGAAAAACATGAATGAAAGATTTAGCAAATAGATCAACATGCATGTGGGTGAGATAGTTTGTTGGTTGGGAGAACGTCCATGCAAAATAGTTTCATGCATGAGATAACAGTGAGATAGCAAGGAAAACTAAAATAGAGCTAGGACAAGCTAGAATACATGTAAACGACTATAGGCATTCAAATAAATCAAGAAAACAACACACACACAAGCGAATATATAAAAATTGACAAAAATGTTGAAAAAGACAAGTTGAGGCCACTTACCCGTGATTAGCTGACCCGGATGTTTCGAAGGGTCCTAGATGTATTGTGGGATGTCAGAGCTCCAAGATCGATGTGAATGAATGAGCTCCGATGCATCAAATAAATAAGTTTAGTCTCATGATGCACATGCCACAAATCTAGGAAAAAGCGACACTTGAAGGGAAACTTATAAAACAACTTTGCATGTAACCCCCAACTACTAAAAATAGCTCCTTCAATCATGGGATGAATTTTTCATGTTTCCTCTTGTTATTATGGGAAGATCAAGTCATGCATGCATGCAAGTCAAGTTTCCTCGGTCCCGGGTGGCACTGGTCAACCAGACTGTCCATGCATGTAGTTGCTTAACTATTTGGGAAAAATTCGCATTCCTGGGTGGGAGCTAGGCTGACTGCCCAGGAGGATTATGCAATTTCTAGGTAGAGTAGCTGACTTTTGCCTAGATTTGCGCAAATCTTGGGCTAAACAACCTCTACTGGGAAAATTTGCACAAACCTGTTGGGAGGGTTGGCTTGCAGGATCATGCAATCCTAGAGCCCAACATGTTGTGTACAATTTCTGGAAGGAAGGCTAGTTTCCCACTAAAAATGTGTAATTTTCAAGGGGAAGATGCTTAGCATGTAATTAGACCAAGTCTGAGTGAGTAGCCTATGAGGGGAATGGATCAATTGTGATCGACAGATTGCCTTTATGCGAGGAAAACACATGAAGCTTGAGTACTTTATGAAGCAAGACAAAGTGATGCATAAGGTTGGTAGGGAGGCTCCAAAACATGCTAAGGTAAAATTTTGGAGGGTGGTTGTAGCGCTACAACACTTGGTGAGACACTAGTATAACTCCAGCTCTTTGAATGGACCTTTTTCATGAAAAGCAAGTCTAACACCTCTAGAAGTATTGTTTAGTTCTCAGCTCATCTTGGTTTCACACTAACTTGATTGTAATATGTAGCATCTTCCAAGCTCTTGGTCGATTGACACACATTCCAAGCCAAGGCAACACAACTATTTCGATTGGGGTTGAGGGGTATATAGGTGCACAAGTAGTATAGTTGTCAGAGGCTTAGTTTCATCTCTAGTGTTGTTCCACTGCCAATAGCCCTCGACAATGCCCTGGTGGAGTCACATAGGAACACAAGCATGGCTCTGCTTCCAGCGAGCCTGGTCAATACCCCAGTGGAGTTACTTGAATCACCTCCTTGCACAGGAAGCCTTTATCTTCTTTTGCCTTATTCATTTTTTCATTTTTTTTTTCATTTTCATTATGCATAACACTTATTCATTTCAGAGGCAGAAGAGGGAACTCGAATTATTGAGAGCATAAGAGGTTGTTCTAGCAAAGAAGTAGTTTATTATATCTATGACGTGCTTGTTAAGGTTTTCCCCCTCACCTCACTCTACTTGATTGGGCTGACAAGGGTTAATGCAAAAAAGAACTAACTAGAGAAGGTGACACTAGTTAGCATGCAAGTGTTGTGTTGTCACCAAAGTTCATTTCGAGCAGTACGTATTTTCCTTTGACTTATCATACACTAAGAGTAACAAGCTCATCATACAGAGGTAAGATGACAGATAACCAAGTAGTCATAGTTTTACAAGCCCTCTTGTACTTTACCCAGATTGCTTCAAGAGTCATACATGGTTTCATACAAGACTAACCTATGAATGAAACAAATGAACTAACAAAGATCAAATCAAAGCAAAAGTAGAAGCAAAAGTGAAAGCGAAGCAAGTAAAAAAACAAGCAAGCGAACAAACAAGAAAATAAAGCATGTAAGCAAACAAGCATACAAGAAAACAACTGAAAACAAACACTACTCCTACTCCTACACTAAAGTGCATGGGCCTGATCAAGTGAAGTGATACTTCCAATGCAGTCATCGGCGCATTGTTAGACCCATGTTAGTGAAGGCTTGGTCGTGAGCAACCCAGTTGTGTGAACTAGAAAACAAGAAATATATAACAATGAAGATAACCACACTCCGTGTTTCAAAGTTCCCATGGGATGTAAATGAGTGCAAGTGCATGACAGATAGCCCATGGACTTATCATGGTGCTGTGTGACACTACATGCAACTTTGAAGCATAAACACACTCTTGACTGTGATATGTAAGCAAACGAGAGAAACAAAGATAACTTGCGTTGCGAATGAGTGCTTGCAATGTAAGACTCCTCCAATGCATGAGAAATGGAATCATGCAATTTGAGTGGAGCAAGTGTGATCTGTGTGTGAGATGGATCTTCAATGCATATAGATGAGTGATAAGGATCCTTGGGTGATTGAACAATTTCATGATCGGAAGTGAGACTAGCCCCAAGAGAGCGAGGACCTGACATAACCATCAGCTCGGGATGAAGTGCCTCGACAGTCTTGGGTGTCTCAACTTCATCATCAAGTAGATCATCATAAACTGGTGGCTTTGAAAGATCAACTGTAATATATGCATGATCATGATAAAAAATGGAAGCATATGGATCATGACCACCACGACTAGAAAAATAAATGAATTCTTTGGCATGCTCATGATTAGATGAATCGAACAGAGGGGTAGATGAAAAGCGAGCATACTCATCCTCTGTGTTTTTGGGAAAGACAGATGAAGGATCAAGTGGATTTTCAACGAGTAACATGTCCTCTCCATCGTCGAATGATGGACTAACATCTGGTGAGTCCTGCGAGTGATCAAAAATGGGTGCATTCATAGTTGAAGACACACATGCAAAATCATGGATGGCAGGTTCACCAAAGAGGTTAGGAAAGAACGGAGGGGGCTTATACAGAAGGGAGTCATCCTTCGCTAAGTGTTGATGCTCAATCTCCCACTCATACTCTTCATGAATGACAACACATGTTGGTTGTGCAACACCAACTCCATCAATGGGTTGTTCCTCGTTCACAACAATTGAAGAGACTGGAATGGACAAACACAAGAAAGCATCATTCGAAGGAACACCCGAGTGCGAATATGGAGGTCGTAGACAAGAATGCATATGAGAACTTAAAGGACTCACAACCACATCTGCTTGAAAAATGAGCGAAGTGATGTTGGGAGAGTGTGAAGGATGAAGAGGTGTGTGAGCATGCTCTTCAGCATCACTTGGCAGTGGTGGAGCTGTTGAATGAGAGGAAGGTGGATAGTTAGCTGAGAAAGTGTCCACATCCACATGAGATTGCGCAGCTCCATCAATGAAGAATGTTGAGTGAGGCTTAATTTCAAGATTTCTCTTGGGACGGGCAGATTTCTTAAGGAAATACTCGAACTGGTCCCAAAGATAAGCAAACTTCATTTGGCTCCTCGAAGCTTGAAACTTCAAGTCATGGAAGTGATACCAAAAATCAATAACTGATTCATGCAGAGCCCTCCGTTTTTGTAACAATTTCCGGTCAATATTGTCTGGATGAAAATGATAAAACATGTCTTCAATGAGATCACAGAAGTTCTCAAATGAGTCCATGTTGTCAGTCGGTAGGTTGAGCACCCAACGAAATGGAGATTTGCGAAGTGTGTATGCAAGAAAAAAACTGACATGTTCGTCAGAAAACTCATCTTCCTCATGAATCATGGAAAGAAAGTTATGTAAGTGCTCAGGCCATGCCACTTTGCCTTTACCATCATACATGTGAGTGGACAAGAGATTGAAAAGCTTCCCCGTGATGGAGACATATTCACGATTCGAAAAACAACTCAGGGGAAGAAGAGTGCAAGACTCCATGAAAGATATGCAAAGGTTCAAAACTAGATGAGAGGACATAGCTTGTCATTAGGCCCTCCTTCTAGCACCAGAAATGTTGATGGTGCTGGACTCACCAACATGTCAAGGGGATCTCCCCGGTAAGAATTCAAAATTAGACCTCATATCGTTTGGTGTAGGAGTCCTAGCAGTGAGTCGTAAGGTAATGCCTTGACCACGATGTCACATAGAGGCAAGCAGAATAACTCTGTCAGTAGCAAGGGTGTGACTGTTGTGGTGATTCAAGGAAGATGTATGAGAGGTTCTAACACAAAAAGGGACAAAAGGGTCAAGGTGAGTACCAAGTTGAAAGGGATCAGTCCCAACTCGGCTAGGAACACACAACACAAGAGGACATACACAACTTCTGGTGGAGTAATCCACCCGGATGTGGTAGTCACAACATATAAGGTAAGATAACACATACAACACTCACGAATTAGTCTGAATGAGTGAAATGGTTGTTACAGCAAGGTTCATGTGAAAGGTATGTCTGGTGTCCAGTAGAGCAGTCGACACAAATGGTGACAACATTAACAACATATATAATACATTAACAACAAGATTCATATAATTGCATGTGAATCAATTCATACACAAATACGTAAGTTAAACAACATATATCATTAAGGCAACCAGAGCATTCCAACTACAATAACAACATATGCATGAAAATGTGTTTCCTCTTATTATATAAAAGTGTAAGTTCCAATCGTACAATACATCAATGTAAACCTGCAAGCTCCATCAGTGAAACGTTATAGGCATATCTGCCTGCTCCTCCAAAGAGATGTACTAGTTCTGTGCAGTGGAGAAGCCAAGGCGTGTTACAATATTGTCCAAGCCCTCTTCAAGATAGTCTTAATAGAAGCTTGGCTGACAAAAACACTATACAATGAGTTATGAGGGACTATTTATAGCAAAGGGTGGGGTGACCCTTGACATCCCTTTTGTGACCATTCAACTACCCTCATGACTCTTCACCTACCCTATGACTGTGATATCTACTATTGAGACTTGACTTACACTTGACATGACTCAACATTTCAATGCACATGTATCCATGTGAACAATGGATTAAAAAAGCAACATACTTGCGCATGATGTTTTCTCTGATAGGAAAGCCTGGGCTGGTGGCGGTGCGTGTCAACTCGTCGAAGTATGAGTCAATCTCCTATTAGACTTGGTTCTTTGTATTTTCCTGGGTGAGAGTCCCAAGTGATGCGATCACTTGAGTGTGTTCTATAACATCCATGCTTTTGAATACTCGTGCGTGGAAAGCCTGTATTCTAGTGATGGGTTGCGGTAGGTCTTCATAGTTTCGGATCTGACTCTGGATACGTGCTTCCAACTTGACCGCATTGGCCTTCATCATCTTTGGCAAGTGAAGAGGGGCTCCCTTGTACTTCATCGTCCATGCTTGCATGTTATCAACAAAAACATGTATGTTCTTCAAGATGCATGCTCTTCTCACACATCGCAGCTACCATCCATGGAGATGGATGACTACTTGGTGCATGGTGCCAAACTTAGAGTACAATGCTCTCATAACTGTATCAAGGGACAATACCTCATCTAGTATTGCCTTCTTCAGTTCAGCTCGGGTGGACATTGTCACCAATTCCCCTCCTTTCTTGGCCACATGTAGTTCCTTTGCCATTCGCTCATTCTCAACTATGGGGAAACGAGCGCTTGAGCTAGTGGCTTTAGCATACACTCTAGTTGCATCAGCCAAAGCAGTTGGATGCTTGTCCACATTAGTCACGACCACTTGTTCTTCAACTTGCATAGGGGATGTTCACTACTCTAGAGTCGGTACTCTCTGAGACTGCACAACTTTGTGATGAGATTCATCAAAGGAGATGTTGTGCATATTTTCTTTTGGCTTACCAAGAAGGATATCATTTCCTCCTTGATCATTTGAGACTTGCACATCATCATGATGTAATGAACCAGGTGAATCGACCTCTTTTTGGTGAAGCATGAGGTTGGTGTCCTATTCCAACTACTGCTACTCCATGTCTACATCCAACTGTTCAAGTGCTTGTTCAATCTCATAAGAAAAGTCTTGCCCCTGTGATGGTTCACCCTATTTGCCTGATGCCAATTGTTAAGATGAATCAACTACTTGTACGGGTGTTGCTTCGTCTATCTACACGTGATGCGCCCCCTACTGTATATATTCCTGCTATGCTTCTGTCTCCTATCGGCACAACTCTTGTTCTTTCCGGAGTTGCTCCCTCAGCTCATGCAACTCCTTCTTTGCTTCTTCCATTCTCTTCTTATCTCTTTACCTTCGTGTGATTCGCTTGTCGTGTTGTTGCCTCTTTGCGTAAATAGTCATTGCCAGGGTTGCGAGGGAATGCCCCTCACTCCCCCCCCCCTCTCGCTCCCGCTCCCAATTCGTGCTTCGAGCAGGATCGTTTAGCCTTTTTTGCAAAAAAAATTGCAGTAATGTTCCAAGTGCAATTTTTTTTTCAAAGAAACAAATAAGTTTTGAGTGGGGCAGCTTAATGATCAATCCTATAGCCATAGTATTGATATGTGATTCATGGCAATGTTAAATTCTTAAAGTAAAAGTGACATTCTCCTTAATCTTAAATTTTTAACATTACCATGAAATGATTTAGGATGTTTGAGAGTGGTTCCGACCTCATTGGATTTCATATGCAGAAAGTAGAATTTTAGATTTCATTCAAAATTCGACACACTTATCAGTTTTTTAGGATTTCAGGATTGGGGGATTGCAATGTTTCCATTGAATTTTGTCATGTATTAGGGTATGGAACTCACATTTAATCAAGAGCACCAATCCCTTTGTGCCTTGGTGTTAGTGACATTGGTTGTCAAACTCCTCTATCATGACCCTCCTAAAAATGTACGCATCACTCAAACAAAATCTTGACTTGACATGCTATGCTTTTTCTATCTTATGTTAATGCTTAGAGGGTGATATTAATGACAAAGATCCCTATACAGATACAAAGGTAATGACAAATATACCTCTGGATATTAATTCTTAGAGGGTGATATTAATGACAAAGATTCTAATTTTCCAACAAGACTAAAAAATTAGACATTTCTCGTGGTGGCGAGAGGCCCAAGCATAAGCAATAGATAATAGATTTACTTGTCTTTTCTAGTTTCTAGTAGTTTTTATAACTATTGACTCTTTTATATTATTATGATATTGTTTTAAACAATGTATGACAATTTAAGTTTAAAGTTGGCAATTATAGTTCATTAGTAATGAATTGTGAAAATGATGCTTCATGAAAGTTGAAAGTTGTTTCATTTCATAACATTTCATTTCATGTTAGTTACTATTTTTTGTAATGGTTACACTTAGCTTACAAGTACAACTTTAGCGACCAATGATGATAAATGTTGTATATTGAATTTTGAAAGATTGAAACTTTAAGATTGATGAGTCATAAGACTCAATATGTTGTATGTTACTATGTTACTAACTTGTGGACATGGTTGATGAAGATTATAACTTCTAGATGATTGTTGTTATATGGTTCAATCTATGTTTTTTATGCTTTTTATATCTAATTCATCATTCTACATGTTTTTTTGACATATATGTATCAAAATATAAAAAATATATGTATTATATAAAAAACGCTCTAGGATTCACTCCCAAACCGGGAGTTTCTTAAAATGCCGCTCCCGCACCCATTTTCACTCCCGATCCACGCTTTTGCTCCAACATTCAAGTAACACTGGCCATAGCTGCTTGTTCTACAAGTGGATCTGCTTGAAACTTGCAACTTTGCTCCTCCTCCATGCAATCGACAATTTTCCTCTTCCCTTTGTCGCACACAGGTATGCTTGGTTCTGCTACCTTTGTTGTTGCTACTACTGTTGGTGCTCTTTGTGATGTTGCTTCATGCTGCTTTGCTAACCATTCAATAGCGAAGCCAACCTATTCATTGAGTCTGGAGAAATTATAGAAATACCTCCATGAGTCTTTCTCAACCCAATGAAATGCCCCATGGATCCAACTGAATTGAACTCTCATGCAGTGATCCTTCACAATGCAATGTGGGTCATATGGGTTGAAGCTTCGAAGTTTGAAAGGGTACATCTTCATCTGTTCTACTTCAACATCCACTTGCTTCATACTCTGGATCTCATATAACCCAATCTACAACAAAAGAGTGGGAAAAAGTGCCTTCTTCTTTTGTTGCAGTCTAGCTGTCAATCCTGCTGAGATATGGCACGCTACTTCCTGCATGACAAGTACGTCCAAGGCAAACTTTGGCAGAACATGTGGAGGCTTCTTCGCACTGAACATTCAGATGAAAGTAACAGACGGTGAGGCATACCAATCTACAATGCCTAACAATGCCTCCATTACTTCCTTTGACATGCAAGGTGGATCTTGTTCGAATATTAACCTGTACACTGGGGTGACAAAATGGTCGGACAACCATATGATTACTACTCTGGAGCTACATTCAGACAACAACTTGAAATATGTATTCGCGACAGTCTCCGTCGGTGACCATTCCCACTCCAATCTTGGGAACTCATGTTGAGCACAGAATACATCTAGGATGTAAGCGGACATATAAATCTTTGCATGCATACCCTCGGGTGACTGTCGAGCCTTCGTGACTTGTTCCTTCAGCTAGTCAGCTAGTATGCTAGACATGTTGCATGGTCTTCCTTCTCTAGCTAGTTGGTCCAATGCGATCACCCAACTCTGAGGAAAGGTTTTAGTGCTTGCTTGGCCACTCAATCGACATGCGAATTTGACCAAGTATTGGCATGCCTTCCTAAATAACTTTGTATTGTCGATATGGTTGGGTGTCATCCTGAAACCAGTTGGATTTTTTTACCTAATCCTTCAGAATGTCTCTGGACTTACCTCTGCTGCTGGGTAAGCTGAATGGAGGACTCATCACAGTCGTAGGCTCTGACATCTGATACATCTCATCATAATCACGTGCCCAGAAGGTTGCAAGCTTTGTCCCACTGACACTGCTTAAGGTCATCATCTTGGGGTCAGTGTGAGAAACAATCTAGTGAATCATGTCCGCACATGGGAACACGAGGTATTTGCATGCAATTCGGTACAATTCGGACTTATGAATGTTCACGTACACCTAACGGTCTTTGAGGACTTCCCCAAAAGTGCCTGTGAATGCTTCATTAACCTCTTTCCACTTCAGTTTGATGTCCTTGTCTAGATAAAACTTTGTATCTTCATAGATCGGTAGACCAGAGGACACCTGCTCAACTGCTACTCCAACTGTAACTCCATTACTGTCCTATGATCTTGTTCTCTTGGAAACCATTGAGACAGATGAACACCTGAAATATTTGGAAACAAGCCGCATTCATGGCAAGAAATATGTCAGTGGAAACAAAGCAAATCCGGGGAAGGACACAACACATACTTGGGAAACTGATGAGTAGGATTGCGCAAATTTTACAGGGAGTTTGGGTGAGTGGCAACCAGAACTGCGCAAAAAGTAGTCTAGGTTTTATAGGAGGCAGGATTGACTGCTAGATCAGTGAAATGTGCAATCCGGTCAGGCAGCTAGCTGTTGGGATTGCATAATGTGTAATTCCAACTGAGAGGGACTACTGGCTCAAGGACAAATTTGTGCAATTTCTTGGACCAAGCAGCCACTGCCCTCCAGAAATGCAGAAAGCAATCTTGGAGGCCAGAGTTGGAAAAGAATGCACATTTCTGGGGAGGAAGGTGAGCCTTCCTTCCCTAGATTGCATAATGCAACCTTGGTGAAGGCAAAGCCTGGACCAAGGTTGGCCTAACTTGCTGACAGGAAACTGAAAGCAACTAAGAAAGTAAAATGCATGGCGACACTAAGTGATATAAGAAGTGATTGAAAATGCATGAAAAACATGAATGAAAGATTCAGTGAACAAATTAACATGCATGTAGGTGAGACAGTTCGTCGGTTGGGCGAATGTCTGTGCAAAACAGTTTCATGCATGTGACAGCAATGTGGTATAGGTCTGACCCAAAAATATACTATAATAGAAATAACCTAGAAATAATAAGATAGAAATAGATAGAAATACTTCTTTATTGATCAAACCCTTAAGCTAGGGAAACACCATACATTCACTCCTTAAGGAAGGAGAACACTCCACAAGCTATATGCCTCTTCATACAATATTCCCATGACATCCCTTAATGTGGAGTCTCTAGCCTTTATATAGGCATCATACATACAATACCATGGGTTATTACCATGGTTCCCTCAATACCATCTATCTAATACCATGGGCCCATTACATTATTACTAACTACTTGTGGTCCCTTACATGATACGAGTTAACCACCTTATTTATTACTATGGCCCATCCCATTATTACATTATTCCCTTGGGTACCTCCCTTTGTACCCCATATTATCCCCCCTAGGTACATTACATTCCACCCCCCTTAACATATTTCGTCCCCGAAACATGGGAAGAACACAAATAATAAGATCTACTCAAAAGAGTAGTCCATTGGTACCATGCACGTGCATCTAGCCATCCAAGAGAAAGGTAAACCCTCGATCTTGCAGGTGCCTCACTCACTTGAGATGGAAGTTGATTGTGGAAGCTCTTCTGTGTTGATGTGTAATAGGTGGATCTTTTCTCCTCGCTATCTGTCATGCGGGGGTTGTTATCCTTGTGGCTAATTCGTTGCCATCTTGTTGGTTATTTTCTTGCAGGGTGATGTGGGTGGCGATATGCTGAAGTGTTAACCGAGGATGTATCTTTCTTTAAATCACCACCTAATGGAGCCTGATGGGTATCTGGTACCTGTTGTGGTTCCTACAGTTGTTTCTTATTTTTCAATATTATTTCAACCACTGAGTCCCTCTTTGATGTAACATTTTCTGCTTCCGCCTCTACCTGTTTTTCTGGTACCTGGTTTGATGTTTGTGTGTGGTTGTCGACCATCAATGGCTCATCATCTGATATGTCAGTCCCTAGAAAATCTTCTGCTTCAACCTCCGTGGACTCTACCTGTTTATTGATGGAAATATCCTGTAATGTAATTTTCTTCTTTTTATACCAGAGCTTCAGGAAATTCTTTTACACATTAATATTGATAGTACCCACGGATTCCATCTAAGGATATCCCAAAACAACATCCATGTTATCCATATTTGAAGTATAAAAATCACCATGCAACACATACTTATCCATAGAAAGCTTCAAATCCTTATAAACTTGAACATCCTCATCATCAACCTGTGTCTTTTCAATGTGTTTTGCTGGAACTTGCAATTTTTTTGCCAAATTAACATTGATAAAATTATGTTTGCAACTAGGATTTATAAACAATGATCTTCCCCTTCTGAATCAATCCATGAACCTGCAATAAGGAGACACCAGTAGAAAATAACCCCTTACATGTCTCATTCTCCTTTTTTCTAGCACGAGACCATTTGTCTAAAAGGGCTCTTTCAAATTCTGCATCTAAAAGTTTGGTCAACTGCTTGTTGTCGAGTGAGAACCACCATTTGGTAGCCTCATATTTGAAACCAAGCCCAGCTAAATCCTTCCAATCTGTCCCATATGTGAACTTTCTTTGTTTTATGAATTCTTCAATAGTAGGGCCATTATCTTTTCCTGTAAAAAGCATCTTGCTAGACAACACGAAAAAAAAATCACTTACTTGGTGAAAATTTAAAATGGCCACATTTTAGTCAATATTGCTTAGAATCCCTATTATGACCCGTTTTCGGAAATGGAACAACCATTCTGCATCTTCTCATGTGGTAGAAATCTTGATCTAGGCACTGGAATTTCCTATTCGTGCTGCCACTGTCCCGTTGTGACAAAAATTTGCTGAAAAATAGTTGATTTTAAATCAGCAATATCTCCCTCATCCGAACTCCGATTCGACTGCTTTGTTTTTTGAAATTGGGTATTTTTTCACAAATAATCCAGATCTGCAATTAGATTTTGCAGAATTTGCACCAGAACATAAAGATCTGCATCGCAAACTCGCTACCCCCCAAAGAATGTCTGCAACAGCACTGATTTTTAAATCAACGAGATTTCCTTCATCTGGACTCCGATTCAGCCGATGTTTTCTTTGAAATTGGGTATTTTTTTACAAACAATCCAAATATGAAATTAATTCTATAGATTTTGCACCAAGACGTACAGATCTGGGCTGCAAACTCGCTGCCCCAAAAAAATGTCTGCAACACCACTAATGTTTTTAGATCAGCGATATCTCCTTCATCTGGACTCCGATTTGGCCAATTTTTTTTTTGAACTTTGGTATTTTTTCACAAAGAATCCAGATCTGCAATTAGATTTTTCATATTTTACCCCAAAACATACATATCTAATCTGCAAACTTGCCGCCCCAGAAAGTTCCGACAAAAAATTAAACAAAAAAAAACTCCACTTTTGCCCAAGAGAGTGCTCTGATACCACTTGTTATAGATCTGACCCAAAAAATATACGATAATAGAAATAACCCAGAAATAATAAGATAGAAATAGATAGAAATTCTTCTTTATTGATCAAACCCTTAAGGTAGGGCAACACCATACATTCACTCCTTAAGGACGAAGAACACTCCACAAGCCATATGTTTGTTCATACAATATTCCCTTGACATCCCTTAATGTGGATTCTCTAGCCTCTATATAGGCCTCATACATACAATACCATGGGTCATTACCATGGTTCCCTCAATACCATCTATCTAATACCATGGGCCCCATTACATTATTACTAACTACTTGTGGTCCCTTACATGATATGGGTTAACCACCTTATTTATTACTATGGCCCATCCCATTATTACATTATTCCCTTGGGCACCTCCCTTTGTACCCCATATTATTCACCCTAGGTACACTACACAATGAAATAGCAACAAAAATTGAAACAGAGCTAGGACAAGATAGAATACATGTAAATGACAACAGGCATTCAAATAAATCAAGCAAACAACACACACACAAGAGAATACACAAAAAGCGACAGAACTGTTGAAAAAGACAAGCTGAGGCCACTTACTTGTGAATAGTTGAGCCACTTGTGTCGAAGAGTCCTAGATGTGTTGTGGGATGTCAGAGCTCCAAGATTGATGTGAATGAATGAGCTTTGATGCGTCAAATAAATAAGTTTGGTCTCATGATGCGCATGCCACAAATCTAGGAAAAAGCGACACTCGGAGGGAAACTTCTAAAACATCTTTGCATGTAACCCTCAGCTGCTAAAAATAGCTCCCTGAATCATGGGATGCCTTTCTTACGTTGCCTCTTTCTATTCCGAGAAGATCAAGTCATGCATGCATGCAAGTAAAGTTTCCTCAGTCCCAGGTGGAACAAGTCAATTGGACTGCCCATGCATGCAGTTGCTCAAATCCTTGGGAAAAATGTGCATTCATGGCTGGGAAATGGGCTGACTTCCCAAGAGGATTGCATAATTTATGGGCAGAGTAGCTGACTGCTACCCAGATTTCCACAAATCTTGGGCTAAACAACCTCTGTTAGGAAAATTTGTGAAAATCCCGCTAGGAGGGTTTGCTGGAAGGATTGCACAATCCTTGAGCCCAACAAGCTATCAAAGATGATTGAGCAATTTCTGGAGGGAAGGTTGGTTTCCCTCTAGAAATGCGCACTTTTCAAGGGGAAGTTGCTCAACCTACAGCTGGACGAAGTCCAGGTGAGCAACCTGTGAGGGGAATGGGTCAGCTGCGATCAACAGGCTGCCTTTGTGTGAGGAAAACACATGATGCTTGAGTACTTGACGAAGCAAGACAAAGTGCTATGTAAGTTTGGTAGGGAGGCTCCAAAACAGGCTAAGGCAAAATTTTGGAGGGTGGTTGTAGCCGCTACAACAACATGTAATGCAATACTCCTATCCTCCTAGTGGAGTGAAAACCATCCTAAGCCAGGTGGCTTCTTCCTGTATCCTCTCTCAGTGAAAAACACACTCCAAATGGTCAAGCACCCACTACTGGGTCAAACTGCACTAACTTAGGATGAAAAGCACATTAAGAAAACAATGCTTTCTTTCAAGCATCCTTTTCCTTTGAGCGCATGGCGCACTGCCAAAGGCTGAAGCCTCACCCTTCCCCCTTCTGCAATGCGCTCTACACCCAAGCCTTGCTTAAACTCTTCCTCTAGATTGCATGGTGCAATAGGGAAGGCTGAAGGAAGATTCCTCTCTTCCTCTAACCAATCAAATTGTGCTCTCCTAGAAGTGTCATTTCCCCTTGAGTGCATAGTGTAGTCCTGAAGGTTAAACCATTCTTCTTCCCTCATTCCTAATGTGCTTATGTGTCATAGCCTTCCTTTGACCTTTTCTTTGAGAACATAGTGCAATATGGAAGGCTGAGGGATGCCTCCCCTCACCTTTGACTGGTCAAACTATGCTTTTAAGATTTCCTCTCTTATATTTAGAGTGCATGGCACAACCTTGAAGCATGAAGCCCTCCACCTTGTCCCTTTAGCTCCCCCCATTATGCTAGACCAAGGAGAGCTCCTCTTCATAGTCCATGGCACAACAAAAATGAACAATAAGATCTTCTTAAGCCACTAATGAGTTTGATTGCGCTCTCTTAATCAAGCCTTCTTCTTTTAACCCTCTCACAAGCATATCATGAACAAATCATTCCATGAACCAGATAGTGATAGAATATCATGGGGGCTTCAATCAATGAACCTCTGACATATCATGTGCGTTCGTGGCATACTAAACAATACCCATAATTTGACTACATGTTTTAATATACCTCTAAAAATCAGATTATTTAACCCCCTACCAATATGAACCAATACATCTTCCCAATTTAAAAAACCCCACTTTCACTAGATATTGTAGGGATCCATTTTTTTTATTAACATTTTTTATACCCCTTTATAATTTTTCATTAGCTTTGAGCTCCAATTTTTTATACCTGCCACTATAAAAACCCTTTACCCCCTATTATATGCTTAATATATTTTTTCATTTTTTCCTCAATATATATGCCCCAATCTGAATGCGCGTGGTATGGTATTGCTTTCCCAGTGAAGCCCCTGTGTAGAATATATGTTTTTAAGGTCGATCTTGCCTCATCATGAATGGTATTCATTGGTAGGAGTACCTTCCCAACATGACAAGTTGATGCTCAAGAGATGATGGCAAGAAGAAAACATAAAGGAACTCCTACAGTGAAGAAGAACAAAAGAGAACTATCATGGAGACATAGAAAGAAGACATTGTATGATGACTCAGTGGATTATGATATTGATCCCCTTTGGAGGGTGAAGCTAAGAAACAAAGTGGATCTTTCATGAAGATGAAGCATAGATAATATCTAACATCAAGAACACAATATGAAGCAACAATGAAGACAACTTGGCATTGCCACCTCATCATGAAGTCCATGTCATCATTGTCAAGTTGTAACTCTTACAAGTGTCATCATAATGGTAAGTATGTTTCCATGTGTTGTGCCACATCATCATGTGGAATGTAATGATGTATTTTAATGAAAAGGACAAAATGTAATGTGTAAAAGTCCAAGAGTCATATGTGGAATATGAAAAGTCATTTAGTTATATATGGAAAAAATGTCTTTAGGAGAAGTCCAAAAGTCACACAGAGAAGTCCAAAGGTCATTTATAAGTCCAAGAGTTGTTTAGAATTCCAAATAACATTATGGAAGTCCAAGAGTCGTGAGGATATGAAAGGTCACTCCTCTTGTCATAAAAGGAACCTCATAACTCAAAGAAAGGGCTATTTGAAGGCTTAAGATTTGGAGAGCTATTATTGACTTCTCTACTTGGCACAAGAGAGAAAACTATTCTTTGAAGAATCAAGAAGTGACTTAATATTCCACTATTGGAACTAGTTTCTCACTATTGTAACTGTGTACTTGGATCTTTCACATTATAATTGAAGCTCAATGAGCCAACACATATGCATGTATCACAAATGTCTTAGGACTATTCTTGGGATGTTTACGGTATATGTTGTGTTCATGAGTACTGGAGAAATTGAACTATTTTGGTTGTTGCTTTGGAACTTACCTTATTGAATGTGTATTGTATTCACTTTACAACCGTTATGTGAACTATTTCGCTAACAAATATTTTTATGCTCCCATGTGTCTCTCTTAGGTTATTACTATTATTTCCTTCTAGAAACTTAATATTTTTTGTCTTCCACTCGTGAAGGTGTCCTTTTACACATTGCAATCGATGTTTCACAATGCCAACTTACTTGCTCATTCAAGTTTTATGCATATAATCTCTTATGTTATCCATTGAAACTTAGACAAACCTTTGTGTTAAGGTGGCCAAGTCAATACTCCCGATGGGCTTCTACTCCAAAAAGTGTGAGGTCTAATTGGGACTTCACATTGGGGAGACCCCTTTTATGTTGGTGGTATTCAACACCATCAATAGAAGGTTGTTAATTAATCCTCATTATCACCACTAGTGGGTGCTCAATATTTTTCATGAATGTAATAGAATTCTTATTTTCTTTTGTCCGCATAAAGATTCTAGTTTCATGCACATGGTTTAAAGTATACATTAACACTTACTATTCTTCAATGCAGTTATTAACATGCATCATACCTCCTATGTCAAATGTAGTCTACTACACATATTGTTATGTAGTTTTTTAAATCATACATGAGTTAATGCTCACTAGCATCATACCTCTACTTATTTACCACTTATTCCTTTTTTTTATACCAATTGTAACATCCCCGGTAACCTCATGTAAAAATACATATGATTAATTTTTTTTACTAAATTTACCATCATGTAACTTTTTGAATTACTATTCCATATTTCTTAACATACCATTTGATAAATCATTACATAAAGTAACTTTAGTAAGCTACATAACCATTAACAACCATTGCCTTAGCATATTAACATAAACTTCTTCATGTAAGCTTTCATGTAAGCTTGCATCGTTTTCATGAATTATTTTAACTAGTTTAGTTAATCACATACTTTGTCATGCAAATTTCATGTCATGCAAGGAATCAACATCATTAGAAATGCAACAATACAACAATAGGCAAACACATCATTAAACATTGATATAATCTAGAAACACCATAGGGTGAAAACTAGCAAACTTTTAATTTCATTAAATACTCATGAGGGTGTTCACCCCTCACCCAATGGTTGTAAGGGATTTCATCCCTTGACCATTGCCATAAAATCTTACAAAGAAATATCATCTTAAATGAAACATAACTAGCTATAAGTTATTACAATCATCATGATATCTTTTACCAAGCATTTCATCTTTGTAGCCTGGTTATTCAGTGGATTATCTAGCAGCTGTCATTCCTTCAATCTGCATAGACCACTATTTTATTACATGTCATAATGTTAAACATAATCCATCTTTCACATACGTCACAATCTCTTTCTGTAACAACTAGTGTTTGCAAACTTTGATATCATGATTAGATTAAATAGTAATCAAATCAATAATAAATTTTCACTAATGATACTTCAACACCTATTCATTTGTATACATAAAATGTAAAGAAAATATTACAACAAGCCTCCTTTAACAACACTGCACATAAATTAATTAAAACATAAATTAATTAAAAGCATATAACTATCAAAGCATGTCTATAGACATCTTGTCCAAAGGAAAACCACTAGAATTGTCCATATTCTTTTGAGGATACTAGCATCTTAGTTATAAGTTATAATCTTTTTGCATGTAAGTATATGAACTTTATTCAAAAGAAACTAGCCCCTCATCTATTTCTTTGTATTTGTATATACAATTATGAAACTTTTCCAAAAGAACTAATACAATAGATATTATTCTTATGTGTGTGAATGCATATTCTTTTCCAAAAACATCTTTTCTAAAAGTGAGTTATTCACAATAGCTATTGTACATGAAAATACACGCTCTGAAATAAAGCTAACATAATAGTTATTATTTCTTTCATGCAACTACTTGTTCTTTCCGAAACAAAATAACATGATATTTATTCTTATTGCATGCAAATCACATATTTCTTTACAAAGAAAGCTAACTAAATCTTGCATAAAAAACACATATTCTTTTCAAATAATCAAATGCATAGAATCCATTCTTTCATGGATGAAAAGACACACATTTCTCTTACAGAAAGATCTAACACAATAACTATTCTTTTCTGCATGCAAATGCATATTATTTTTCCCAAAAGAATGCTAACACAATAGATATTATTTCATGCAAATGCATATTATTCACAATAACTATTCTTTTCTGCATGCAAATGCATATTATTTTTCCCAAAAGAATGATAACACAATAGATATTATTTCATGCAAATGCATATTATTTTTCCCAAAAGAATACTAACACAATAGATATTATTTCTAACTGCATATTCATTTTCAAGAATCTAGTATGGACTTCTATCTTTTTACCCACTTACACATGGAATGGAAAATCTTTTCAAGAAAATAATCAAACTAACTTAAACTGCTATGCACAAGAACTTCAAGAATCTAGTATGGACTTCTATTTACACATGGAAAATCTTTTCAAGAAAATAATCAAACTAACTTATTCTAACTTATTCTGCTATCCACAAGAACTTCAAGAATCTAGTATAGACTTATATCTTTTTACCCACATACACATGGAAAATGTTTTCAAGAAAATAATCAAACTAACTTATTCTGCTATGCACAAGAACCATTCAATGAAAGATCTTTCATTGAATTAACAACATTACTTATATTTTTATGCATAATCCTCTATCTGAACCATCTCCATATTCGAGCCTTCATGTCCGCAACTTGAACTTCTTGTAGGCATTCATGTCCCTTTTCATATGTTTCCCTCCATGAGAGAGACTAAATCTAAGAAGACTCGAGGAGCATTGAGGAGAAAACAATTTGGTTTAAACACTCAACTTTGCCTTACCAGTAAGAAGCAACTGAGTTAGGTTGTCGTCGAAAGTCAATGGTAAACAAATGGGAAATGAAATGATTGGCCTTCAAAGAAAATGAAGTGCAAAAAATCCAAACATATTGGAGTTGTCACATGAGTGAATACTACACAGGCACATTAATGTCATCCGCTACCGATTCACATAAGCCCTCTACAATATTCACAAATGTAATGATATGAAACTAGCAATCTTAGTATAGAAAGTTTGTGGTAGCACTAATCCGACTATGTTTTCCCTTGCGGAGGTAAAAACCACTGTGCAGGTTCTGAAATTCAACTCTTTCATTCTAAAATTATCGTCTGTCTGAGTGCAATGGATTCAAGAATGTCTGCAAGGAATTGAAGAGACATTCAGTGTCCATTTGTAAACAATTTTGTTTTGTTGTCTGATGAAAACATTGGGTCCCTTTCTATCTTTAAACACGGGTTGCCTGCATGTCCAACGCCATTAACTAATGAACGAAGGTTAGCATAGATCGAGAGTATAAAATATTTCCAATGCCACCCGCCGAAAGCAAAACAGACCAACGCACCGATGATCCAATAACCTTTTATTTTTCAGTGGATTTTTTCCCATGCTAAGCCTTCTCTGTAATTTACAATCCCTATCATTAGCGATATTTTCCTTTTTTCGGTAGTTAATGGAGCAGTAACGCTACTGTTCGATGGGAGTTAGACCATAAGATCCGGGTTGCTGCTCGGTTTCCCCCCACACGGACTCTATGAGGTCCTCTCTCCTTTTTTAAAGAGATATGCCAAGAACCCTTTCTTCTTTCTTTCGAAATCAGTTGGGTGGTTAGTATACAACCCTAACTGAATGTTGATGCTTACATAGGTTGCATATAGTTTGTCTGTATCCTTTTGCTTTTGAGAGTCCGGGTTGCTGCTCGGTTTCCCCCCACACGGACTCTATGAGGTCCTCTCTCCTTTTTTAAAGAGATATGCCAAGAACCCTTTCTTCTTTCTTTCGAAATCAGTTGGGTGGTTAGTATACAACCCTAACTGAATGTTGATGCTTACATAGGTTGCATATAGTTTGTCTGTATCCTTTTGCTTTTGAGAGTGAGAGGATTAATGTTTCACATAACCAGAACACGGTGAATTCTAAAAAGATTTTTCTTGGGTTATTATTTTTATTTAATTGTTAAAGCAAATAAATATTGTTTTAGGGATATAGGGATATTACATATCGTAAAATTAATATTTTAAAAAGTATATGATAATAAAATTTCCATATCATTATTGTAAACTATAAATTGATAAATGGGAGATTAATATTTTAGAAATATTTTTATGAAAATAAAAATATTTTTAATTAATATTGTATTAATTATTATTAACTTTTTAGATAAATTATTATATACTTTTAATATTATTTTAAAATGATTTTTTTTTAATATGATTTTTTGAAAATATGTCAAGTCTATTATAATTTAGAAGTTTATAATGGAATAGAATTTTACTTTATAATTTAGAAGTTTATAATGGAATAGAATTTTACTTTTTAAGATGTCTCCTAGTATCATTACAATGTTTCTTTCCTTATATTTAAAAAGATGAACATTTAACTAATCATAAATAATTTTAGATCTTGCTTTAAAACCAAAATTAGTGCAAATAAAGAAAATTAATGTTTCATTATTGAGACTATCTTTCCTCAGGTCACATCTAACTTTAGTGGCAGCTAGAATATTTAATCCTAAGATCCTTTACCTCATCTAAATTATTTAAACATATAATCAATTCACCAATATTTAAAACAAAAATATTGAGCCCTAGTTATTTATACAAAATCAAAATAAAATATAAGTTTTAAATGATGTTGGGAAATAAACATCAATAAAACTAAACTAGAAAATATTAGTAATAGAGTATTCTAAAAAAACACTACACTTGTTTATTTTTTTAAGCGTTCTCATTCTTTACTTAATGGTATGTTGGTTGTGCTGAGAGGGGTTGAGTTGAGAGGTGCGCTCAGGAAATGTAATGCTTAAAATTTTAATTAGTCAAAATAAAATAATATTAAAAATAAATTAAATTAAAAAAAAAAAATTTTTCATATGATATTTTTCTTTAATATGATTTATTTAAAATAATAATTAAATCATCTAAATATTATCTTAATTAAAAAAAAAAAAAAAAATCTCCTTTAAAATACCAAATACATTAATTTTCTTTTAATACCAAATAAGTTTTGACATCCTCGTTAAAATACCAAATACATTAATTTTCTTTTAATACCAAATAAGTTTTGACATCCTCGTTAAAATACCAAATACATTAATTTTCTTTTAATACCAAATAAGTTTTGACATCCTCGTTTCGTAGCCACCACGTAATATAACGAGAGAGTTTCATTGAAATGATTAAAAAGTATATGGAAAGCCATTCAATCAATCATGCATTATATCCAAAATCTTACGGCCATTTGGCGAATTACGATGCCCTCAACAATAATTATGGACAATGCTGTCATTTCCTGCTACCTCAATGTTTTTATTTTATTATTCTTCTCCGCGTTTAATAAAAGCAAATGGCACAACAATCGACACTTTGGAAGTTGTTGGAAGAGTATTGACAAAAACATCTTAACCATCCTCTCTTTCTTCTTTTCCAGGAAATTATGAGATGGAATTGAAGAGCAGAAAGTGGAATCGGGTTCCAACTGTGGGCGGCTTTTACGACCAGGTGGAGGCCACGTTCCCACTTCTCAACGTCATTTTCCTTCTCCCTTATTTCCAAATGTCAAAGCCAAAGAAATACTGTGGATGAATTAATCCATGGGTGCCCCCATGGTGGCGTTAAAAAGAAAGGCGTAAAAGTTACCAAGCTGGTAAATTTTATTCCTAAAATCAAAGCCCTGATTTTTTCTCGGTTTACCCGCTTACTACCAGACCTTATCCAACCCTCCCCGCTCACTGCCAAATCCTCAACCGATGGACAAATGTAGACCTCAGAGAAAAAGCACAAGCACACGTAGCAGCGCCGCCATTCTACCCCTCTCGTTTTCCACTTCAAAGATCCCACACCCACACGCCACTTCCATTCACCAAAAATCTTCCTCCGATTTCAACTTTGTTGTCCACCGAACGCTATCGCCTACTCGTCCAGCCTTTACCTTCCTCCGATTTCAACTTTGTTGTCCACCGAACGCTATCGCCTACTCTTCCAACCTTTACTGGCAGTGGCGTCTCTACTTATTCCTCTGCTTCAGCCCTCGCTTCGTCTTCATCCGCCATAGACAGATCCCTGTCGCAGGTTCGATCCGCACGCTGCCCCATTTCTCCAAAAGCCGGTGCCTCCATTCAGCCCAGCCCAGCCCCTGTGCTCGGCCTACGAAGACGCGTATGCGTTCACCGACTAATCTTCCTGGTTCGTTCCGTTGTAGTCTTCATAGAAGTACTAATAATTTCAATTCCTCTACGCATTCTCATTTGAATGCAAGCTGGTTTGCCATGACGAATTCGCTGCTAAAAATTGTCGGTGTGGCGGGAGAATGGTTGAGGACAGCCCCCACGGCTCTTATACGCTCCTCCAGCCACCACATACCGCGGCCCAAGATGCCTCTTGAAGATTGAATCGGGTCGTTCTTATTTCCAGGTTCAGTTTTGGCTCGCTTTGCTATCCTTTCTGTAATGTCCGACAATGCTAAAAAGAAAGAACGACATGTATAGTTGCAGAGCAGAACGCAGATATCTTTACGATTGTCGTCCACTTGATGATATATGGACAAAAAACTGCTGCAAAGGAGCGTTGTTGTTTTACAAGGTTTAGTAATATCGCTGATATAGAAGCAACAATGGTTAGAATCCTCTGCGCGATTGAGCGGCCAAACACCAGATATCGAAGAAATAGAAAAGCGGCCAAACACCTGAATCGTCTTACGACATTCAGCAATACACCAGAGGGCGAAAAACAAATAGAAAAGGGGCCAAACACCTGAGTCAGTAAGATGGACAGAAATATAATCATTGAATTACGGTTATCTTTTCCTTCGGTGGACGTCATTGCTTTCTGGTCAAATTGATCGGTATTATTACTCATTGTAACCGCCTCGCGCGGAATATGTTGTTATCGATGGCTCGGAAATGAATTCAATTTGAATTGGTTTTTCATTAAATATCAATTTTAAAATAATTTTTTAATTGCATTAAAAAATTATTTATTAAATAACTATTATTGTTTTTAACTGCATTAAAAAATTATTTATTGGTTTATGTATTTGATACGATTAATCTTTTAAGGTTTTTAAAGGAATTATTATTTAATTATTACTACTGTGATGATTTATAAATTAAATGGTGTTATAAGCATAAAATTATTTTTTAGGTTGATTTAATATTCATCAATGCAATTTATAATGTTTAATTTTGAAAAACAAATATTTATTTTTTAATATATATTACTATAATTAAAAATTAAAAATAGACCAAAAAAATATTTCAAGAAATCTAGTAGTAGGAATGTTTGAATCAAGTTTTAATTGTGGCAATGGATTCATCACCATTAAAAAACCACGGGGCACCCAAAATCTTGAAGTGGAAATGGATTCAACACTATCAAAAACCAGTGGGGCACCCAAAATCTTGGAGTGGAAATGGATTCAGCACCATCAAATATCCTAGGGTATCCAAAATCTTGAAGTTTGACAATAACTTGGATTTACAAAAATTCTTGTGATTCTGGGAATTTCCATAATTTTTCAGGCAACTTTGAAGACTGGGTGGACTACGACTAACCTAAAGGTCTTATTGCACTTTGTGCACATTACAATGTCATGTGGATAATTGCCTCACATAATTTATACCATAATTTATGTATGTAGTTACAATATTAATGAATGATTTTTAGATATTTGTGTAGTGATTTTGTATTCTTAAGCTTTGCAAGAAAACTATCCAAAAACAAAATATTTGAAAATAGGTCATACTTGTAAATAACATATTGATCATCAATTACTTCCACCATAATTTAAGCAAGTCTTTGAACTAAGATAAATCTTTGAAATAAGATAAATATACTTGCGAGTGATTCTATAAAAAATAATAGAAATAAGATAAATATACCTATCATGAGCTAATTCCCATTATTTATGTTTTCCTCGGCAATTATGTAGGAGTAAAATTGTAAATGTTGAAACTTATTAGTGGTGCCTTAACAAGAAATTAATTATTTATCCACTTCACATTTTAATTTATTAGTTTCGTAAGACTATATAATTCAATTCAATTTTCCTACTAACCACTATTTTTTTATGCAATTTTTCCCAGATCATAATTTAACTTAAGTTGCATGAACTAAACTTCCCTATTTAATTCTCCTATTAACCACTATTAATTTACCACTGGCCAATAGGGTATATTTTTTATGCAATTTTTCCCAGATCATAATTTAACTTAAGTGGCATGAACTAAACTTCCCTACAACACTTATTAGGGCAAAACTTGTTTCATAATACATTTCACTTTGCTAAAACTAAAAAAAAAAGAATAAATATAAATAAACTAGCATAACTACATAAATTAAGCATCCGCCTTGTTAAAATTTAAAAATCATAAAACTAACTAAATAGTAACTTTATTTCAAATTATTATTATTATTATTATAAAAAAATTTAATATACAATTTAAACATATTTACATTTAAAATGGAGATTATTAATATGTAAATAGACATTGTTACAATATCATGAGCCAATGTCATGACTTTAACATGGAGATTATTAATATGTAAATAGACATTGTTACAATATCATGAGTCAATGTCATGACCTATCAATACCACATGCCAAAAAAACTATAATTCATTTCTAATGACATTTTTTCATATGGCATTTTTTTAATAAATCAATTTAATTAAAAAGCAAAAATGGTATATAATGTAGGAAAATTTACTCTTCATGTGTATTCAACTTCTCTACCTCAAGGTGCCCATACACCTTTATCCACTTCTTGATTCGGTTCTTTGATCCTACGATAAAACAAACACACAAAATGTACACAATTCTTCCCTTACTCAATTTCTTCAAGTCCCATAATATGAATTACTTCTTTTATATGATAGATTTCCACCATCTACAATTCATTATGGAATGATACATTCAAATTGGAATTACACCATCATGCAGAGACAATCATATAATGAAAAATTCATTTCATTAACATAATATATACATACATATACCCATAGCCCCTCATTCCTCTCTTTTATTCCTGATTCCACATTTATTTGACCATCCTCTCTTTTCCTCGCACTCTCACTCCATAAATCACTTATAAAATCACTCCATAAATCAGGTTTTTCTAAATCCTAAAATCACTCCATAAAGTATATTTTTCTAAATCCTAAATCAGTCAATCTATCCCTATAATATCTCATGCTTTACAAGGAAGATTTACTTTTAAAATATCAACAAAATCTTACATATCCAAATAACTTCTAGACTCATGACTTATTCACTTAGATTTCCTACAATAAATCAAATCAACATAATATTTATATAGAATAATATTAATTCTTTGTGAAATGTAAAGACCCCCTTTTGAAACTTTGTCCTCCAAAGGTTTGATAGTTTAGAAGCTATAATGCTTCTACATAACACTCCCACAGTAGAAAAAATTATGACCTCCTGGTCATTATCCTTTGATGTAACAATCCTCCTAGATCATAAACTTTGTGCTATAGTTGGTCATCCATTTCTTTACACTATTGTTATGCTTCTATTATAGTTATCCTCAATTTTCTAGGCCTCAATATGTCGGATTTGTCCACTTGTCTTACTAATACACTCTTGTACATTCACTTGCTTTCTGCTACTAAATGCCCTTTTCACGTCAGTATGCCTTCTCTTAGGCATCCTCCACATTAGGATCCATAACCTGTGAATTTAATTGTCCAACTTTGTCCTTGGATGAAGCTTACTGTCAATTTCCACTGGTTGCATATCCTCATTTGATATAAGAGTTACAAAACTCTTAATAATTCTAATTTAAATATCTTGTTTTGATTTGTTGATCATGTTTTGCATCTTCCTTCTCACTATTGTCTTTCAAGATAATTTCTTCCTTTGGTATCAGTCTATCCTCTTGTTGATACATGTTATTTCCTTGCTGATATGTGTTGTTATTGTTATCCATCAATTGTTGCATCTCCTGCTCCTCTATGTCAATGACGTATGGCATTCTAGTTTTTTCCTCAAAATCAGTTGAGTTTGGAAGCTTTCCATATTTTTCATCACATGTATCTCTTGCTAACCAATTTTCTAAAAGGCCCATTTCCTCTTCAAATTTTTTGAACATTAAATCTAAATGTTCTACTTGAGCTTTCATCTCATCTCTAAGAAATAGTTTAGCTTTATTTCTTTAAGTATAGTCACATGTTCATCTTTACTTTCTATGTCTGCATCCTCATAATTAATTTTTAAATTAAAATTTACTTTTAACTTCCTCAAATGTTGTAAACACATGCTCATGGCTAGGCATCCGTGTGTAGAAATTCTCACTGTAGATCAACATATTATGCAATATACTAAATCAAAATACAAGATCTACTTCTACAACAAACTCGCGGAAGCTCAATCGAATTTGAGCGAGATCAAATAGAACACATATAACAGAGAATGAGAAATCAATCACACATGAACACAAAATAATTACACAAATCTTTAGCTCACAAGCTATCCAGCTCTTAGTACAATCCCTTTGATGTTGCTCATAGACAGTCAAAGGATTCTCACAGACCTTCTCCTCTGCCCTCCAAGCCTCCTATTTCCTTGTGTAGTTTCTCCTGGGGTCCAATGCTGCCACTTGTGTGAATTCACCTCTCACACAACTCACCAAACTCAGAAGTAACTGCGCAATTCTGAAGGAGATAATTCCTTCTGCATGGATGAGTTTCCTATATAGGAAAATTCCTCCAACTGATAGTATAATGTCCCTTCCTTTGATCTCAACTGGGTCTCTGACTGAACTGACATGCATGAGTTATTTATGAGAGAATATTCAGTTATCTAAAGTGCAACAGTTACATGCATGCATGCATTAACTAACTGAACTCACAATTAGTTCAACAAACTATTTGAACTAATCTAACTGGGCTTAACTCAGTTAATTGAGCTAACTAATTACAACTCAAAGAAAAACTCATCATGATCTCCTTTAATCAATGGATAACTTCCTCAATCAATGGAGAAACTATTGCATGTCTTCACATAGACTTCATGTTTGATTTTCTACAACTAATTAACTCAAGATGAATTAATTAATTATTTTACAAATAGTTGCTAAGATCAAATTCGAATTTTACTTCTCAATTTTAGTTCAGGGACTAACTAAAATTGGAATCAATCCCAAAATGCTATTTATAGCAATGCTATTTTTAGTACTTCCATTTTTCATTCCTTGTTGCTATGTCCAACACTGGTACCTGAAATGCTATTTATAGCAATGTTATTTTTAGCATTTCTTATTGCTATTTCCAACACTACCTCTCAACAAGAAAGGCATTCAACTCCAACCCGATCCGGAACCTTTGGAATGTTCTACATGCAACACTTCTATCAAGTTTTGTTTCTCCAGCAACTCCAGAAACAAAAAAACTCCCAACTGACCTCCCTGTTGGGCTAGAAACAACCTATGATGCTAAAGCTCCCTCTGTCGCTGACAAGTGCTCCCTGTGTGACCTCTGAGTTGCTGCAACACTCCATGCATCTCGCACCATTACACACCTCTTTGTGCCATCCTGCACTGGTGCAACACTCCTATGCCTCTCACATTGTTTCAGCCTGCTAGCTCTGCACTATCTTGGGATTCCTGCATTGTAGCTCTCTCTGCCACTCCATCCGCACCTGTCTCTACCCACTCAGCCAGTCCTGCTACTCCTCGTCGGGGTTCCCGTAGCAAGGTCTGATCAAAGAGGTTGGGTACCTCAATGATCCTTCCCCCATTCCAGCCTTCTTGGGACTATCACTCCACATCGCCCCACCTCCAACTGGGAGGTATGGATACATGTGATCCCTCTGCCCACTTGGCTCGAAATTCCCCCCTACTAGAGTTCTCTGCATGAGTGGATGCCTCCACTCAGTCTCCTCTAGGCTTCTCCAGTTGTGGTTGCTCCACAACCTCCTGAAGTTGCTTCACCAATTGTGGCTCCTTCACAATTGTTTGAGACTTCTTTTGGCACTGCATGTTGAGAGGTAATGTACTCTCCCTCTCAACCACCAAGTCTCCAACAGTTGCCTTGCTCTTCAAGGCTTTGCATGCATCTTGAACCTCAAGAGCATACAAGTTCTTGACTCGTGATCTGATCTGCTTCACCTGTCTCGTGGTGACGTGTCTAAGGAAAACCTTTCCCTTACTAAAGATTACATCATAGCCTTTGTCTTCCAGCATTGTGATCGATACCAAGTTTTTCTTCAGTCCTGGCACATACTTCACATCAGTCAAGGTAACGCGAGATCCTTGCTCCCTCTGGAAAAAAAATGTGCCTACATCTGGGACACTATACTTTTCATCATTACCCATCGCTATGAGTATCTGGAGATCTTTCTCCTCCAAGGTACTGAACAAACTCTTATCGTCGGTCATGTGGAATGAAGCTCCACTGTCAAGAAACCAACCACATCCCACCATGGATGAAACCATGCATGCGAAGAGGGTGAAATCCAACTCGAACTATGAGGCCAATGCCTCACCTTCAAATCCTTCCTTGGATCCCATCTTGGATTTCTTCAATGGACAATTTGTTGCAAAATGGCCCACCTCATGACAATGAAAGCATCACACTTTCGATTTGTCAAACTTCTTCCCACCTTCAAAAGAACTCGATTTGGGATGAGAAACTTTCTCCTTCCCTTTCTTTGCCTTACTTGCTAAGGAACATTTTTCTTCATCCTCCTTGGATGAAGAACCATCTCTGGTGCTTCTTCTTATCTCCTCCTGCATCAGATCCGACCAAAGTCGTTCCCAATCTGGCAGTTTATCACTTCCATTTACCAAGTCTTAGTAGCTATGCCAGCTCTTAGGAAGACCGAGGAGAGTAAGACTCACCATGTCATCATTGGTTGTCATGATCCCTACACTTCCAAGCTCATCCCTACAGGTAGTGAGCTTTTTCAGGCATGTAGAGATCGTGTCGCCCTTTTCACACTTGATTTTTCGAAGCTTGTCTTTCAACACCAGATTCCTCTGATCGCTGCTGTTCTAATATAGATCTTTCAATGTTTTCCACATTGAAAACAATGTCTCCTTCCCATGGAGGCTCGAGACAATGTGGTCTCGAACTCCCTCCAGGAGGATTCTCCTCGCTTTAGCCACACATTTCTTCCATTCCGCCAATTTTGTAGAATTAGCCGCTACTGGCTTGGGGAATTATTGATCAATGAAGTCCTTTAGACCATTGTCCTCTAATACTGCTTCCATGCAATCCTTCCAGGCTATATAATTCAAGCTGCCATCAAGGGCATACTCGA
Source organism: Pinus taeda (assembly GCA_000404065.3). NCBI lineage: Eukaryota > Viridiplantae > Streptophyta > Pinopsida > Pinales > Pinaceae > Pinus > Pinus taeda. The sequence goes on along the minus strand of APFE031447579.1, from coordinate 82,123 downwards.
GACTTAAACCGTTGAACGCCATTGGTGAAATTTGAGATGTGATAAGAATTCGAACTCTATAATCAGGAACTTGAAACTTTGAACTTCTCCCTTCTTTGTATATTTTTTTCGCTTTGATTACCTTTACTCCGATACCATGTAGAACTTTTTTCTACAAAACCTCGCTCTGTGTTGGCTTATTGGGGCCTGACCTAGGTTCAAAAATGTTTAGCCGAACAAATCTTGAAACTACCTTTCGGCAACAGTCCGTAGAGCACAGACTGAGGTCTCACTCGAGGTAGTATGGGAGGGTGTTGGAACCAGGTTTCCGCACCCTAGGGATGTCTTGATGAGGTCTGGACGTTCGCGAACCAATCCTACACGTTGCGCTACTCTTGTGCAACCGTCTATTTAGGTATCACCTTTCATGGGAATACGAGCGCGAGTGCTAATTATCTTTACTGTGCTTAGTATTATTATAAATCTTAAATTACTTAAAATGGCACAATGCTTCAGTTACCAATTAACACAACAGACATTCGCGCAATCATAAACCATAAATAGATGCATAAACAAGAATCTAGAATAGATACATGATATTTCAAAACCAACTTATCTTTATTAATGCCTTTATCCGGTTACAATCCACTTCCTACATTCAGCTGCAGACTCTAACCAGGCCTCCACACACACAACTGCGGAGCCTCTATCTCCTATTACAACCCAAACTTCAGACTTACAAACTTAGATCTAATATCACCTTCAGATGCCCATTTTCCTTTTTACATTACCAAAACTACCTTTTACACTTAGATCCTCGCTCTTATTTATACATTCCCGTGGTCCGCGGACCATGGGTAGGTCAACACATTCTAGATTACTTTACAATATTTTAGGGCAGACTACCCTTAGACTTGACCCATTACAATTCGCGCTCTACGCACTTTGTGGAGCTTTTACAATACCAATACCCAAAAATGTGGGATTTAAGCCCCAAAACCATTACGCGGGGGATCCACTGCCCAACACGCCCCCAGAAATCTCTGCGCTTCACTTACGTCTACTGCACATTCCTCCCCTGTCTGCTGTATCCATTGTACGCATATCTCTGTTGTTTTGTTAGCAGACGCAAGTCCTTGCTTAAGTGCATATAAAACCTGCATGTGTGCCAGCTTTCCCTCGATCTTGGCAGTGACCGTGAATGCTTCCTCGAGCCAAGGCTGGATGCGTTCTTTAAGAACTGCCGCTTTCTGACACGCAGCGTCCACCTGGGCCTTTAGGGACTGGGCCTCCTTCAACTTAGCCAACTGCTGAGTAAGGGCGACCATTTGCACGGTCCCCCTGACATTTTCGTAAGCCTGCTGCAACTCCTGCGCTTTGGTCTCTAGCAGTTGGAGCGTCGGGTCTTCCTGCAGTGAACTGAGAGTGACAAGTGACTAATCTAGCAAGCTAGTGCATTCTTTTATGGTGCACTCTATTGTTTCCAACCCTGCTTGAATGGCCTGCTACTACTGCTCTTAGACCTTCGATAGCGTAGAGGGTTGCGCCTTCAGCCTCAGCTCTGCGATCTGTAAGTTGAGGTCCAACTGGATCCTCGTGGCTTCCTCCTTTACCTCACGGAATCCAGTGGCCCATTTGTGGATCCGTATGCCTACTGGTAAGTCCACTGCAATCTCGAGCTTAGGGGCGCGACGACATGCTTCCTCGACGATTTGTTCCAACTGCTGAGTCTGTGCTATTGCTTCATCGCGTTGGAGGCTCAGTTGCTCGATGTTGATTCGTTGTTCACTGAGCATCTATACTATGCGTCCTTCCTGAGCGTGGAGCTCTGTGGGAGGGTAGCCAAGTTTAATCCAAGTCCCTTGAACTGGCCTATTACGGCTCTGTCCTCTGCATTGTCTATTGTCAGTGCTCCTTTAGGTAGCGCGATAGTGTTGGCCATTTTGACCTGCAACAACTGCTTGGTTGGTGATGTACCTGTAGCCCCATAGGCAGTTATCCTTCTCTGTTGTGGGGATCACATCTGAAAGTTCTTGAAGTTGTGTTCTAAGTACCCCCAACACAGTCTGTTGCTTCGTCATTACCTCATGGAGCACTTCCTAGGCGACTTCGCGAACTATATCACCGATGTTGCATAGGTCACCCTCGGTTAGTGTGATAGGCTCCCAATCCAACTTGGATGCCTTGGTCTTTTTCTGAGGCCCTGTTCGTTCTGCCACACGCAGTCATTTTAAGGTTGTAGAGGTGGTGCTCACGTCCACGCCTTCTATCGTATCATCAGCCCCATGCCCTGTGGTCAAGTTTGGGCTTATTTCTTCATGTGTCAGAGCGGCCCCTACTACTGCTGTCTTTTCCACGGCGGCCTTTGCTGCCTCCCAGGATGCCCGTACTTCTTTGGCTAGCTATTCGTTCCGCTTTTGTTGTGCTAGACTCTTGACAGCAGCCTTCTATCTTTGAATCTTCGTCTCATCGTGCACCAACAAATCTGGTGCCCGCAATTCTGGTGGCCACGTATTGAGCACCACAAACACAGTGTCATCTATTACGATGAAGGGGAGTGTGGTCCACTTCTACTTTGGATCCTTCCATGCCCTAATATACACATGGTGCATATCTGCTTTAAAGTCTGCAAAACTCTTTACACTGTCGAAGAATGCGCTGGACAGGCATGGCCGTTTAGTGATCCACAGCTGTATGCTTGTCTCCATCAATACCCAGAAGATCTTGGTTTCACGGATTTGTGTGGCATCCTTCGTCGCCCATAGCGATGCGTATTTTGCTGCCTCTGGCCAGTTCTGGTCAAGGGGAGGAAACTGACTATCCTCAGGCAATTCGCCTGTAACCAATAGTATGGATAAGAGCAAACACATGTAGTGGAAGGTCTTACCCTGTTCTTGGGCCTCCTGCAGTTTGTCAAGAACTCGTCGCAAAGGAACTGTGCCCAGTTGAACTGTACCCCGTCTACACATTGCTCGGCTAGCACAATGAACATTGCTGGTACCTCGTTGCCCCTGCATTTTCTCATCACATTTCCTGCCAACAACTGGGTGGCGACACGGACCCCTTTTTTCTAAATACTAGTAATAACGTACCCCATCTGCTTTTTCTCTAACTTATATTTCTTTTTCATGGCCTTTGCAAGCGTTAAGTCTCCACTTGTGCGAGCTATTTCCGCAAGGTCCCTTCCTACACAAGGAAGCCGAGAAATCCTATGAATGAGCTCCACAGTGATAGGAATGGGTTGTTCTAGCCATAAGTACCATCATGCACCAGGCAAATCAATTACCTAATGACAAATATTGTGATCGGTGCCCGATGAAAGTGTGTAATTGATAGGAGGTGGAGTAGCATGGCCTCCTCCACCCCGCACAACCATGTCCATGGTTGTAGTGTTGTAATGACCCCTTCCGTGCTTTGTTCCATCAACTTGCTAGTTTATAAATGGGGAAACTTCCCGCTATCCGTGAGGTCCCAGTCTTCAAATTTCATAGAGGGAATGCGGCCCACATCCGTTCCTTCAAACAGAACCCCTTAGGGGAGGGATGGAGTGTTAAATGTGTTGTTAATTGCATCCAAATCTATAGGTACCTTTACCCTCCCTTTTCAGGAACGGACATACTTGGGCAGTTTTGCTGTGGCACGTACTATCTGGATGTCTTCGGCTGTCTCTTCTTCTGGTTCCATCTCTTCAACAAATGTCGGAGGATCCTCCTCCTCATCATCACTCTCAACATTAACTATTTTTCCATTTTCTTCCATCGACAATTTGTCGAATCACGGGTTTCGCGGAGACATACGGATCGGTCCTACTACCTACGGATCCTTCTTGGGCCTCAACATCCGTGGTGATTTACGGATTTTTGGTGCATCCCCTATCGGTGGCGTAGAACTCTGCGGGGCTCCCTTGGTTGTTGACATGAGTCTGATCAGGGACTCATGTGTATCCTTCGGCAAGGCTTCAAACCACGGCCTCGCTCTTACAAACTCATCATTCATCAATTGCATGCCCACTTAATAACGCAATAACTGTATTCGCAACATGCCAAGGGTTTTTTGATAGGGGGCCATTCATGATTTATAGGCCCGTTGTAATTCCAACTCAACCATCCCCCCATTTTCTGGCTCATTAATGCTATACTGGCCGCAGATCATTTCGAATCGATTTCTGACTTCGTGTCTTAAATGCCCACTGCCCACTTCTTTTTTCCTTAATTCAGATGTCTTGTCATGAAAAGTGGCACCAATGGTCACTTCCTTGTTTATCCGCACAATAGCGTAGCCCATTCTGCACAACCGCGATCCTTGGGATGTACCAACCATGCTTACACCCTCGTTGTCGCGTAGCTTCTTGATAGACTGTTTTATAGTCCCACACTCTCTTTCAACTGTTTGGAGTGCTGAGACTGTCTCCTCTTCGGCTAGTCAGGTGGTCGCACCCTTTTGGTGCACTGCTAGCATGTCCTAGTGAAGATCCCTCAACATTGTTTCTGTCATCACCGCTATGCGCGTTGTTGGATGCGGGGCACTCTCCTTATTTCTCTTGAGAGTGAGGCGCAGCCTTAACCACAATATTCGACCAATTACCTTGCAATCACATTCCTTCAATTCATCCTTAGGTTTTTGCATATCCAACTACAACTTTCTAGGTTTGTCATTCAGAAAGTCCTCTTTTAGTTCTTTTTCCAACTATTTAATCTCTACATCCAGCATCATATTCTGCCCTCTGAGTAATACCCTGTTTTTTTCCAATTCACAAAGCTGTGCATTTCCTTGCCGAATGGCTTCTCGAATCCCTTCATACTCTTCCCCTAGTTGTATGAGCCCTTCAGCCCAGACATCGCACGCTATTCTTTTCTTTGATATTACCACATCCATGAACTTCTGTGGAGGTACTTCAGAGACCTCAGTTCTTGTACCATCTTGCAGCCTCAACTTCCCGGACATGTTTTTGCAGAGCGCCAGACGTGCCCATCTAACCCGTGGGATGCGCAAATCCATTTTTTTATGTTGTATCTGCCAACCCTTATTCATGACTTCACATACCTTGGAAAACGCTCCCCCCTTCGCACTTGGTACTGCGATCCGCAGTTGCATCCGGTTAGATCCTGTGCTTGTAATATTGTCGCGTGCCTGAACAGTCCGTTCTTGTATGGTACTTTCGATTTTTTCTAAGGCTCCGTCCAATCTTGTTACCCCCTCATCCGTTAGCATTTACCTTGCTTCAGTCATCACGTGGTGTAGTGAGTGAATCATTAGGTTTCAATTCAGTGTGGTTACTTCATGCAACCAGTTCTGCCAGCGTTCTATCTCTTCATCAGAATCCGACGTATAGGAACTGTTGTGTTCCCATGATATTCTCCCATCTTCAGTTGAGTTCACTTGATCCTGGTCTTGCACCGTTTTCTGGTAAATGCAATCCAACTCATTGTCAATATCATTCTTGCGCATAGGTTCCGTGTATCATGCTCCTTCGGCTAGATCCAGCGGAACTACTATGCGTAGGGACTTTTTTCTCGAAAATCATCTTCCGCTTTTCCAAGTTGATGACTCTATTCATATCTATGGCCCAGTCTATTCCTAGTAATGCGGGGTAAGGGTTACTTTCATCGACAATTTATATTACCTTGAAACCTATCTGCGTGCTTGCATCTTCGATATCCACTGTCACTCTTGTCAATCTTCCCATGGGTAAGATCTTTTGTTGGTTCACCATCTGTAATTAAATAGGAAACCACTGTAATGCGAGCCTGCCCATGCGTTCCCAAGTTTGCTTTGGTAATACATTCACCTCCGAACCCAGGTCTAAGATTACTTGATCCATCTCATATTCGCCAATTTGCACTCTCAACTACATTTCCCTTCTAGTGCGCAAAGCATGCTTCCCCATTTTTCAAACTACGTGTGGTTCTCCTGACTCTGCGCACCTAGCGATCAACGCTTGTAGTCCTCTAACTGCCTTATTGTCACGCAACAGTTTCATTCATGTCTCTAAAAAGGTAGTTAGCATAGAAGGATCCAAGCCCATCTCTAGTTGATCCCTACTACCTGAAGTAGAGACCTCCACGAAGCTCTTCTTAGCTTCCATAAATGTTTCTTTTGCGTGGTCCAAGTCAAACTCAGGTTCCTTTGTAAGAGCCTTACGTACCTAGGTATCCTCTTCAGGTTGCTTCCCCTTATCTTCCCCCATGGTTGCGCCACTTCTAAGCATCATGTTTACGTTGGGGTCCTCTTCGCGTGGTTCGGACCTCATCATTTGGATATTCTGCGTCGGAGTGGGCTACAACACCCCTTTTTCGTGCATTTGTGCGATTAGTGTCAGACAATCTATCATTTCATGATCAAACTGTTCATAGTACAGATAAGATAGTCTCGTTGGGTTGGTACAATCACGAGCGTAGTGCCCAGGCCCTCTGCAATTGTAACAAATTAGCTATCCGCGACCCCTTTCGAGCCCCATTCGTCCTTGACCTCGACCTCGCCCTTGGAAGCCGCCCCATGCTATTGCTGCAGCTGGAACGAGGCCTTGCATTTCTGTCTGCATTCGATAAGATGGGGTCCTATCCATCATTAGTTCATAGCTCTGACATGTCCGCTCGTCATGACCCATTGATCTATAGAATTTATAGTACAGTTGCTCCGGAGTCTGGGTATATTTCTACAACGCATGATAGTTGTCTATCGCGTGCTTGCCTCCCACCTAACAAATCACGCACCAAAGTGCGGCGAGCACACTCGACCTTGCTTGTGCCTCCGGTCTCAATGACATCAGTCCCCCTCCCACCAAATAGTTCACGAATACAGGACAATGATCCTTATCGTGACCCTGAGCTTTACATTTTATACACCACACTTCTTCACGCGCCTCTGGTTGGGGCGCCCTATCCTGCTTCAAAATTTGCATCTCTAAGCATAGGTTTTGTAGTTGTGCGTGAATTTGTTGGACTCCCAACCGCGGATCCTGTATTGGTGTTTCATGCAGCCTCATCACCATTTCTAATTCCTCTGCCTGGGTTGAGAGCTTTTGTTGTGACAGTGTCATCCTCAGGTGTGGTGTCAAAGACGCCACAAACCGTGTGTGGTGCTGCACATCTATCAATGTCATATTAGCCTAGTGGATCGTACTTTTTAGCTTCTAATCTAGATCCCAGGGGGTTTCACCTCGAAGCATCGCAATCTCCTTGAATCTGATGATTGACTACATCTTTGATTTCGGTCAGCTAAATTCTCTGTTCAATGCAATCTGAATCTCTGCTATTCTGGCATTCGGGTGATCATTCGAGTGCTTGATCTACCAAGTCAGCGCACGATCCTACAGCACACTTATCAATGCGTCCTTCTTAATTTTATCATTCGTAACCCCGTGCGCTTCCCACACTTCTCTTACTATGAACCAAAACTGATCGGGGTCTTCGTTTCCTACTCCTCTGAATACAGGCAACTTGATCATGCTCGCCATGATAAACTATTGGTTTGGTGGAGGCGAGTGGGTGAAGTTGGCAGTGAAGAAGGTGATTGGAGTGGTGGCACTAGAGGAGATGATAACTGCGAAATGCGCTGCCCAATCAAACTGACCGCACTCCTCGGATAAACCCAAGCGCGCTCTTCCTCACTCGCTCGTGGCGGTGAAATTAAAGGATTATTTCCTAACCCTTCAATCCCTTTCTAGACCCTTCCACTCCACATCGTTATGCTCATTAATGTATGCACATCACCCACTTTTCACATAACAACCTCTTAATCCAGGTATTCAAAGACTTGATGTACTTACCTCGCGGTCCTTTGAGAAAACATCTTTCTGCTTCGTTGTAGCTAATAGTCGTGTCTATCGCAAATTCATTGATAAACCCTCCTATTATTTAATCCAGCCAATGATCTACGGCCTGCATGATCTTATCTTCAAATGCCTCTAGCCTGCGCACCAACTCCGGAGTCCACATTATCAGTTGATCAAGCTTGCACCTTCCCTGGTTGTTTGCTAGCCTTGTGATCCAATCGTATAGTTCTAAAGAGAAGGCTGCGAAGAAGACCTCGTGGATTTCTATATATATGAAGCAATCCAACCACCTCTTCTCGGATATTTGCGGAGTTATTTTTTCCTTTATTACAAACTCGTGCAACTTATGATCCAACCAATCTTCAATTTCATTCTTCATAGGGTTCCATTGTTCCGACATCAGACATCCCTTAGGCAGATCCCGATCCCAGCAACAGAACCATGTTGGCTTATTGGGGCCTCACCCAGGTTCAGAAATGTTTAGCCGAACAAATCCCGAAACTACAGGACCTTTCGGCAACAGTCCGTGGAGCGCGGACTGAGGTCTCACCCGAGGTAGTATGGGGGGGTGCTGGAACCAAGTTTCCACACCCTAGGGATGTCTTGATGAGGTCTGGACATTCGCAGACCAATCCTACGCGTTGCGCTACTCTTGCACAACTGTCTATTCATAGTATCAACTTTCGTGGGAGTACGAGCACGAGTGTTAATTATATTTACTATGCTTAATATTATTATAGACCTTAAATTACTTAAAATGGCGCAATGCTTAAATTGCCAATTAACACAATAGACATTCGCGTAATCATAAACCATAAATAGATGCTTAAACAAGAATCTAGAACAGATACACGATATTTCAAATCCAACTTATCTTTATTAATGCCTTTATCTGGTTACAATCCACTCCCTACCCTACGCACACACCTACAGGGGTTCGTGCACTCAACTGCGGACTCTAACCAAGCCTCTGCGCACATAGCTGTGGAGCCTCTATCTCCTATTACAACCCAAACTTCGGACTTACAGACTCAGATCTAATATCACCTTCAGACACCCATTTTCCCTTTTACATTACCAAAACTACCTTTTACACTTAGAGCCTCACTCTTATTTATACATTCCCATGGTCCGCGGACCATGGGTATTTCAACACATTCTAGATTACTTTACAATATTTTAGGGCAGACTACCCTTAGACTTGACCCATTACAATTCGCGCTTTGTGCAGTTCGCGGAGCTTTTATAATACCAGTACCCAAAAATGTGGGCTTTAAGCCCCAAAACCGTTACGCGGGGGATCCGTTGCCCAACACTCTGCTACCATGTAGAAATTTTCACTATAGATCAACAGATTATGCAATATACTAAAGCAAAGCACAAGATCTACTTCTACAACAAACTTGCGGAAGCTTAATCGAATTTGAGCAAGATCAAATAGAACACACATAACAGAGAATGAGAAATCGATCACACATGAACACAAAAGAATACTCTAGGGAAAGCCTCAGCAAAAAACCCCAATCTTTGTATTATCATACAAGTAGAAATATGTCTGGATTACACAAAGCTTTAGCTCACAAGATATCCAGCTCTCAGTACAATCCCTCTGCTGTTGCTCATAAACAGTCAAAGGCTTCTCACAAACCTTCTCCTCTGCCCTCTAAGCTTCCTATTTCCTTGCGCAGTTTCTCCTGGGGTCCAATGTTGCCACCTATGTGAATTCACCTCTCAGACAACTCACCAAACTCAGAAGTAATTGCGCAATCCTGAAGGAGATAATTCCCTCTGCATGGATGAGTTTCCTATATAGGAAAATTCCTCCAACTTATAGTACATTGTCCCTACCTCTAATCTCAACTAGGTCTCTGAATAAACTGGCATGCATGAGTTATTTATGAGAGAATATTCAGTTATATGAAGTGCAGCAGTTACATGCATGCATGCATTAACTAATTGAACTCACAATTAGTTCAACAAACTATTTGAACTAATCTAACTGGACTTAACTCATTTAACTGAGCTAACTAATTACAACTCAAAGTACAACTCATCTCGATCTCCTTTAATCAAGGGATAAATTCCTCAATCAATGGAGAAATTTGTTGCAATGTCTTCACATAGACTTCATGTTTGATTTTCTACAACTAATTAACTCAAGATGAATTAATTAATTATTTTACAAACAGCTGCCAAGAATCAAATTCAAATTTACTTCTCAATTTTAGTTCAGGGACTAACTAAAATTGGAATCTATCCCGAAATGCTATTTTTAGCACTTCCATTTTTCATTCCTTGTTGCTATGTCCAACACTGGTACCTGAAATGCTATTTTTAGCATTTCTTGTTGTTATTTCCAACACCGTGAACATTCCTACTTGGCTGTAATTTCCTATTTAAACTCAGTTCCTCTCATCAAATTTTCCAACAACTCTAACTCCTCATTATGCTTCTTGAGCATTTCATCGAAATGTTTCTCCTCATTTATGTTCTCGCTTTGGCTATCTCCATGAGCCAACTTTGTATCTTTCTCTTTCCAAATAGGTTCTTGTAATTTTCCATCAGTAATTGAATTACACCATTGTGTATGGGCATCCATTTGTGTACTCTTAAAAGACAACGTGATCTCATCTTCATTCATCCCCGTGATAGCTTCAAATGATTGTTTTTCTTCTACTAAACGTGCAATCATACACAATTTTTTAGTTTAAAAAACAAAAGCCCTTCATCTCATTTGATGCATATGTCATCAAATCTTCCTCATGTTTCTTTTAAGTTTCCACATATTTCATAGACTCTTAATGTGTTTCCTATCATAAGAATCTCCAATGGATGACCCTTGCTCTGGTTCACAAAAGTGAACTCCTCCCTCTATCATGAACCTATACTTAAGCTCAAATCCCCTAAGCTTCTCATTCCTTAACTGGGATTCATCCTTTACCTCAGTTTCACTTGCAACAAATTCCACTTAACTCTCTTCTACAAAGTCCATCTATACCTTTGGTATTCCTCACTTTCCTAGAGCAGTTTTATCATCACATCTAGTTGTACTTTCATGGCAGTTATTTCTGTATCAAATTTATCATGATTTGATTTCTTATGGATTCCCTCTGAACCTTTATTATGACTATGAGTAGTCATACTTCTCCTTTCTCTATGAGATTTCTTTTGTTCACTATGAGCAACAATTAAGCCTTTGTAACAAGCCTTCTCCATTACTTGTTACTCAATACCTCACTAAGCTTTCTCCTTAGCTCAACCTTTTGGTATTCTTAGTTTATCTCCACTGGAACTTCCTTCTTTAGAGACTTCTTGCTCTTTTGGCTTCTGCACTTATCTAATTCACCTCTCTGAAAACTTCACTTGGCCTCCTTCTCTCCAACCTTCAGTTGGAATAGGTTCTTTGCCACAATATTCGAGAACATCACTTTTTCTCTATTACAGTCCCCTTGATGTAATCATATCCAACAATGCTACATGTAATCAACCAATCTCTTTCACAAAAAAGCTGGAAAAAAAATTATAAAATAAAATAAAAAAAATAAAAATTAAAAAAATTACTTCTTGTTCAAGATCTTTCAAGCATGCATATTACTTCTACAACTTTCTCCAATCATTTTTCTAATTATTTTGTTACATTCTTTTTCCTCATCCAAAGAACATGCATCTCCTTAAAATTTGTTTCTCAAGCAAAATCTATTCTACTTTTTTTTATAATTATGTTGTTGCATACTTTTTCCCCATTCGAAGGACATGTGTCTCATTCAAATTTGTTTCTCAGGCAAAATATATTCTACTTTCCTCCCAAAGTAGATTTATTTTAAAAGAACTACAGTGTTCTTTCCCCAAGAGCTTAATCTGCAAATATTAATTTTTTGTTCAAATTAAATTAATCATATAAAAGCATTTCACCAATCAGATTTTACCAAACCTAAACTCATGCGAGTTCTGCAATCTCTATCTCTCACTTCTTCTACCACAGTTCTTCTTTCAATTGTTTTTATATGTAAATTAGTATTTCACAATGCCAATCAAACATAAATATCTTCATTATCAAAATGAATTTGATCTAAACTGGTTCACTTCACTGCATGTCAACTAGACTTCTCCTGTTGGAACAATTTTCTCTATCTGCAAATCAATAATTGCAGATTTCATTGACCTTCAACTACAAAAAAACATGTTGTCACTCCCAAAGTAGAAAAATCCTTCCATATTCTTAAATAACTACAATGTTCTTTATCAGTGTTCCTTTTAGAGCTTAATCCATGCAATCATCAATCCTCTATCACAATATAAATTGCAAAGTAAAAAAAAATTACTTCATCATATTCTCCAACTTGAGATGCTATAAGCTTTGAATCTCCTCCAAAGAGCCCATCTCTACTCTAATTTCCTTTCCCAAAGAGCACACCTAATCTAATCCCACTTAATGTAAGAAAATCTACTCCTCCTACGTCTTCAACTTCTCTACTTTTGGATGTCAATGTAATATTGACATCAAAGAGCCCATACACCTATATCCACTTCTTGATATGGTTCTATGATCCGGCAATAAAACAAACATAAAAAATATCTATACATGTACTGAATCCTTCCATTACTCAATTGCCTAAAACCCGATAATAGGAATTGCTTCCTTCATGTGATAGATTTCCAGTATTTAATAATCATTCTGAATTCATACATTCAAATTGGAATTACACCATCATGCAGAGACAAGCATATAATGGAAACTTCATTTCATTAACATAAAATGCACATACCTCTATCTATAACCTCCCTTCCCTCTCTATGACATGATTTCACATTTATTTGGTCATCCTCTCTTTTCCTCATGCTTACTCTCTTTCTTATTCCCCGCAGGCTTACAATAGATAGAATTTAGAAATATCACAATTTTTTCTAGATCCTAAAATCACTCCATAAATTATATTTTTTAAAATCCTAAAATCACTCCATAAATCACTCATAAATCATATTTTTTAAAATCCTAGAATCGCTCAATCTATCCCTCTATTTTACAAGGAATATTTGCTTCAAACATATCAACAAAATCTTACATACCCAAACAACTTCTAGACTCGTGACTCATTCACTTATATTTCCTAGAATAAATCAACTCAACATAATATTTACATAGAATTCTAAATGTCAAGACCCCCGTTTGGAACTTTGTCCTCCAAATGATTGATGGTTTAGAATCTCTAATACTTTATGTATACTACTATGAATATTTTAGAATATTCTATGGACTTTAATAATTATTGATGATTAAATTAAAATTATCAAAACCCTATTTCAAAATAGACATGTCTATCTGCATAATTATATAAAAGAAAATTTAAAAATTAAAAAGTTTAAAATTATTTATCTATCTTATATATTGTTCTTTAATATTATTTATGACCAACATGTCATTTCTAATATAATTTATTTAATTAATTATTTTAGATTTTTGAAGTGTGTTCTTTATTTTTTCAAGTGTGTTCTTTATTTTAGATTTTTAAAGTATGTTCTTTATTTTTTCTTTGGTGTTTGGCAAGGATACAACTTTCGCATGCATTAGAATGGACATTTTCACAAGTAGACCTAGACTTCTTTTACAAAAGATCAATATTGTTTAAAACAAAATGGCCATATCTAATATTCCAAAAAATACACTTGAAAAACAATTGGAAACTTGTTTGATCAATCATGCAGTTATCAAATTGGTCATAATTCACTCACTACAGGAGTAGCGGATGCAGAGGATGAGGAAAGTGAGGAGCACGAGGAGAGTGTTGAAACAACACCTGCAAGTAAAGAAACCATGCCTCCTAGAAGTAGGGATGTTACACCCCTTAGAAGAAGAACAATTGTAACCTCTACAAAAAGTAGGGAGGATATATTTTCTAGACCTGATCGTCAAAACCCTAAGATATGGAACTCTATAAAGACTTCTATTGGTACATCTTCAAAAGGAGAAAAGGCATGAACATAGGATCCTATGGAGGTGTCTAGTGGATCAACATAAAATATCTATCATGGGTTTCTTATAGAAGAAGAAGAACCATAAGAAGAAAATGTTGAGACAAAGTACCTAAGCCAACAGTTGAAGAAAGAAAAGTTTCTAAGAAAAACCAAGGATGCCTAAGGACAGGTGAAGGTAAAGAAGAGAATACTAGAGAAGCTAACTGGTGGAATGAACCCTAAGAAAAGGGTGTGAGTGGTTGTTACACTAGAGACTACTCTAGTGCCTAAAAAATGTATTATTACAACTAAACTAGGGGAGCCTGAGAAACAAGAAGATAAGAGAAAACAAGAAGAGCCCGTAGAGAAATGTGCCTCCATGACTAAAGCCTATGTTGCTACACCATAATTTAAGGACGAATATGATGAGCAACGTAAGGAAGGAAAACCAATAACAGAAAAATCTATGAAAGAACAAGAGGTTGCCCCTGTATCAGGTAAGACTGAGATCGACCCTCTTGTCCATCAAATTGAAAAAATGAGAAAATAAAATGAATATTTAAGAAAACAACTTGTCATGGTTAAGGAAAAATCACAATTTAAGAATAAAAATGGGTTAGACATGTTATCAAAAGTAGTAGGAATAAAATCATCCACTGAAATAACCATGAAAGTATGAGGGGTGTCAACAATTTTTTAAGGTAGTTACAATTGCAAAATCAATTACTGTCTCAATAGGAGTTCAAGTGGGAGGAAAAAATGAAGAAATTCAACCTAATACTCCATAAGAACCTACTGACAATGCTATTATTACACAAGAACCAGCAGTCGAAGCAAAGAAGGGAGAAGCTTTTTTTTTTCTTCTCCACAATAACCTATCTATGATGATGTTGTTACATAAGAACCAACAGATAAAACAGAGAAGACTTAAATTAATTTGATTGTTTCTCCACATGAACCTATCAATGACGCTATTGTTACACAAGAACCAACACCTAAGATAGTGTAGCAGAAGGATGAAAGAGAGAAAGAATATATTGTTGAGTCTGAGCTTGTAAAAAAAAAAAAAAAAAAAAAAAAACTAGCTAAAATCTGAAGAAATATTGAGAACAACATCTTTGCTTAGGGAAGTAGAAAATTGGAAGAAGTTAGCAATCTTCCCTAAATACAAAGTTATTTTTCTAAAATAGCATGAGGATATGGTCAACAACCTTACGAAGTAATGGGCTAAAAATTTAAAAATTCAATATTTTGTGAGGGTCCAAAGAGAGAGGAAGCATGCAATAATACAAGTGAAGGAATTGCATGAATAAGTGCAGTTGGTACAACAAGAGAAATAATCTATGTATGAGCTTATTGATGGTTTACTAAGATGCAAACTTCCTTCTCCATCTTATCCTTTATATTTTCCAGAAAAATGTTTTCTCTTTCAATTGGCAACCCTTAAGGAGAAATGACCATATAATACAAGGAAATTTTAAGATTTCTTGGAAACTTTTCATAGTGCTAATTTCTCAAAACATCCTTTGTTGTGTGAATTATATTTGCATGACCTTGCTTGTTTTGGAGATAGATATTTCAATTTGACACCTTATGTAGGGGATGTTCAATTGATTTATTTTGTAAATCTTTTTCTCAGAACCAGGTAAGCTAGAAAGTTGCATATGAAATTGTAACCACCAATGAGGGACAAGTAAAATTGTGCATCATAAATGAGCTCGACTCTATTGATGTTGTCCCTAGGGCACGCAATCACATATTAAAATTTCCATCCACCCAAGAATTTGTTATGGGATATTAGGGTTCGGTTTTACAAAGATGCCTTAGGAATATTTAGGGGATAAGAGCTGATACATTAGAAGGGAGTAAGCTAAGGTGAAATATTTTTCAATAGGAGTTCATGGAAGAATATTGCTATTGTCATCAAAATTTTATACAAGCCCTTCCTAGAGTTCCTCAGTATGTGGATTGCATTAAGAGGAGTGGCCTAGGATGGATTAGACTCATATTTAAGTTTCATGTTGTTTGGATTCCAACTTATCAGTATCAACACCCATATCACTTTACTGGTAAATTTTGGGAAATGGAGCTAGTCCTTTCTCAAGGTTATAGGGGCAGAGCATATGACACTACAAATTCCTATGATTTCTCAGAACTACACTCTCAACATGTTAGGAACTAGTCATAAGGGTCTTCATAAGGATGTGCAAATGCTTAAGCTAGGGGGAGAGGTTGGGCCATGGAATTGTTACTTTTTTGCATTCACTTTCTTATTCCTTTTAAATTCTCCCTTTTTGACCAAAAATACCACATTTTACCACTGTAATAACCATTATTTATCTAAGTATGTAATTTTCTAAATGTCACCTTCTTTGTCCAATTTTGCTTCTAATTTCACATTGGAACTACTGTCTTGGGTGATTTTTATTATAAAAATGATAATATGGGTCGTTTTAGGTTTAAGTGGTTTGTTGAAGTTGGCATTACAAGATTCCACTTCTCAGTTTCCTTTACTAATTTGGACAAAGGCTCCAATAAATGTTGCTGATACACGAACAATTTGCCTTGTGCATGCTGCATTTTTCTCACATGGACCGAATCTGGAGTGCATCAAGTAAAATTCAACTCAACTACTGGGATATATTCATGGAGCATACAAATCATTTAGTTAATATTTTATATAAATTTATTGTAATTAAAGGAAAGTTGTTACAACTTTACCCCTATCATGGAAAAGGTTGTATGAATTATCAAAATTTTATCCATGAAAATACCTCCTCATCAACTTAGAGGAAATTACTATTCTTTTGTTTGAATACACCCCTTTACAACCCCTTTTCTAACCTATTTAATATTATAAGACAAGTTTTACCATGAGGACAATGTTATCCTAATCAATGACACTTTGTCCCCTTCATATAACTTGTGTTATCAAATTCTCACCCAGTCATGAGGCAAAAAGATAGAGTTAACTAAACTTTGACACTCTTTTTCAGTTACAGAAACTCATATGGTGGACTATGATCTCTTTACCCTCATATTTAGCTTTTTCCTAAACAAACAAGGCATACAAAAGCGAGAAAGATCCATAAAAGGGGGGAAGTTTTTTCCCAAGAATTAAAGCATGTAAAAAGTGGTTAAAAGCATTTTTAAATGAGGAAACATTTTCCACCCAAAAGCTTTTGCACAAATTGAACTAAAGAGGAATTTGGAAATCTTCATAGGCTCCGCTTTCCTATATATTTGATGCTTTTTCATTGAGAAAGGGATGGGAGTTCTTGTATTGTTATGTCATTGAGATCTAACTTGAGAGAGAGATCAATTTTTGGAGCTAGGAGCTGGAGGAGGTGTTGCAGCAACTTCTATTGGTGGTAATCTCCTTCCTATTTGATTGATATAGATTAGTTGTTCTTTCTTCCGTATAATTGTTCATTGTTTACTTCTTCTATCTAACTAATGAATGTTTGGAAATTTTGGTTATACTTATTTATTTATTAATGTTTAGATGTTTCTTATAGTTTTGAGTATCAAGATTATTATGTTGTGATTGTTTGCTTACTTTCTCTTCATGTGGAGGATCAGGTTTTGGAGCTAGCTAGGAAAGCTTCCCAACTACACTGACCACTCCAACAGATCTATGTGTGAGTACACATAGGCTCTCCCTCTTCTCATCTTCTCAATATATACTCTACATCTTGCTTTACTGGAAGTCCCAAGCCTTAGAACAATCTTTCCCTTACCAAGTTTGTCGTAGGTTTCTGAGAAAACTTGAGAAGGCTTTTTGTTTTTACAACCGAACACTAATCCCTATAGTAGAATTTGCGACTCCACTAGGGAGAATTATTCTTCCCGGTTTATTTTTTCCTCTCAGAAATTCCCTCTTTGATCTTGAACAATATAAATTTTGAAACGGGAAATGTAAACTCAAAATGAAAAATGTTGATGTTGGAATAACATTTTTTTTTAGTGTACAAATTTTCAACATTTTTTGAAAATGGTACTAAAATCCAATAATAATAAAAAAATGTGCAAAAACACCCTGAAAATAAAAAAATGTTGATGTTGTAATAAAGTCTTTTTTTCGAGGTAAATTTTCAACATTTTTTAGCAATGGCATTAAAGATAAAATATCATGACTCTAAAAAACCTTAAAATTCTAATGATTTTAGGCATGACATTAAAGATAAAACATCACGTCTCTTAAAATCCTTTAAATTCCAACAATTTTGAGCCATGGTGTTGAAGATAAAATATCATGACTCAGAAAACACTTAAAATTTTGATAGTTTTTTAACCATGGAATTAAAACCAAAGATCATGACTACAAAAAACCTTAAGTTTTCAACATATTTCAACCATGGTATCATGGAAATTTCCTATGACCAATTTTTTTTAAAATGAATACGTGAATGAAGTAGCCATTATACCAAGAGTAATTGTTTTTCAAATGCTAAAAGTATAACAACTTTAAAATCTTAGCCTAAGACAACTTGACACATTGCAACAAAAATTTAAAAAACAATCATCAAATTGACACGCAGTGTAGGCGAATTGACCCATTGTAATGCAAGCTTAAAGACCAACCATAAAATTGACACATTGTGGGGTTGGACTCAATCTATTATAACAAAAACTTTAATATCAACTATCAAATTGATACACAATGGGATCGGGTTGCTAGTTGAGGATTGACAAGGACCTTGCAAGAAAAAATAAAATGAAATGAAATATTAAATAAATAAAAATGAAAAATACAAAGAAAATAGAAATTTGGTTTCTCACTCCCATAATTTTAATAAAAAAGTTTTTAATCTTTCCAGCAAAGAGTTTGATTCTTCCACTTTTTGTCTTTTGGAGAAAGGTCTGAATTTCGGTCTTGCTCCCAGAAAAATTCCTCTTGAAGATATTATTTGCAATATTGAATTTGGGATCAAGGAGTTGCAGGATAACATTAAAGAATCCATTAGGCAAGATTGCGCTATGGTTCTTAAGAAAGCAAGTTCGCCAAAAAGAAACCTATCTAAGCAAGAGTTTCAAGCCCTTAAATCCTTAAACGATGATCCTAATGTCGTTGTTCTTCAAGCCGATAAAGGTGGAGCTGTTGTGATCCTCGATAAAACAAACTACCAGAGAAAAATGTTGGATCACCTCCTCAATAGTGGTAGCTATAAGAAATTAAATAAGAACCCTATTAGGAAAATATTGAATGAGGTTGCTTGTGGTATTAATACTTATCCCTAGCCCCTTGAAGAAGAAGCTTATTCTTGGCAACCTCCTCACCCCTAGGATCTACGAGATTCCCAAAGTCCACAAAAATGGGGTTCCGCTTAGGCCTATTGTCAATAAAATAGGAGGACCCATGTATCTCTAAGTCCTTAGCACAAAAGGTTAGGCCCCTTGTATGTCGTACTGAGTCCTTTGTTAATGACTCAACTTCTTTTGTTAAGGAACTTAAAGATATTAAAATTGACCCTGATGATTTTCTTATGAGCTTTGACGTCGTCTCTCTCTATACTAATATTCCTATTAATAAGGCCATGGAGGTTATAAATCGCATCACCAATCCTTCTACTGCTAAGTTGGTCGGTCTCTGCCTTACATCTACTTTCTTTAGTTTCCAAGGAGAATTCTATGAGCAAACATGTGGAGAAACTATGGGTTCTCCACTCTCTCTTGTTGTCACGAATTTGTTCATGGAAGACTTTGAAACTAGATCCCTTGCCTCTGCCCCCCTTCTCCCTAATATTTGGAAGAGATTTGTTGATGATACCTTCATTGATTAGTCACATGGGCATGGCTTACTTGATTCTTTCCTTTCTCAACTTAATAGTCAATCTGAGTTAATTAAGTTTACAATGGGGACTGAGGCCAATGGTACTCTTCCCTTCCTGGATGTACTTATCTCTAAAAAAGGGGATGGTAAATTTTCTCACCAAGGTTATCGTAAAAAGACTCATACTGAGCAATACCTTCATGCAAGTTCCCATCACTATCCTCCTCAAAATTTTGGCGTTCTCAACACTCTAACAACTAGGGCTCTAAGGATTTATGGTGAAAGTCACTTTGAAGGTGAAAAATACCATCTGCTTGAATGTTTTGAAGATAATGGCTATAGTAGGCACCTAGGTCTCATAGCTTTTCAAAAATCTAGCCTCAGACCTAAGCCAGAAAAGGATCCACCTAATTTTGCTAACTGTGTGCATCTTCCTTTCATTCTTGGAACCACTGACAAGATCGCACACATTCTTAGTAAAAATAAGGTGCATACTTCCTTTAAGCCCCTCAACACTATCTGAAGCTCCCTTAGGTCAGTGAAAGATCATGTTGACCCAAAAAATATGAAAGGTGTTTACTTAGTCCCTTTCTCATGTGGAACACCCTATATTGGAGAAATGGGTCGTTCCATCAAGTAAAGAATCCAAGAGCACGTGGCAGATATTAGGCATAATAGATCCCACTCATATGTCTTAGTTGAGCATGCGTCTAATACTAAACACCACATATGTATTGAGGATTCCAGGATTTTAGCCAAGATTGATCACTTCCATCATAGGAAGTTCAGGGAGGCTTTAGAAATTGAGAAGCATGGTAACAATCTGAATAGGGATGAAGGTTGGAAAATTAGCAGCAACTGGATCCCTTCTCTCCATTCCTAGATTTTGTCGTGTTTTTCATTTGATTTATGGATTTCTATTATGTTGCTCTCTATTTATTTTTATAGTGATTTTCCATTTTTTATATTAGGATTCCTTAAATATTATTATAATTGGTTTCCTTTGATTATTCA
>APFE031447579.1:45929-61153 GCA_000404065.3 Pinus taeda | reverse complement strand
AATCATAATAAAATAAAAATAAATAAAAATCACTCGGCCCAAGCTGTAAGGACCTGCGGTCCGTGTCACCTTCACCGTGCGAAGGATGGGCGAGGAGCTCATGCGAAATGTGAAGTGAAACAACCAAGAGACGAATTTATACAATGTTGGGCGATATGAGAGGGCGGTCCCACAATTTGGGTGGGTTGACCCTCCACTCGGGCGAAGGCAACATGTTGAACGAGTCGGCTTGGGCATTGGGCGTAAGTTGGCCAAGTGACACAACGCGCCACCCGCCCATATATATTGGTTGAGCGTTTGTAGAGATGAGCCATCGTCATTCAATCATCACAAGTTCGATCAAGGAGTTCTGTGGTTGCGGATCAGCCCACACGATGGGCAGAACTCGGGTGAGAAACTAGTGCAGAAAACTCGGGTGAGAAACTCAGGAGAGGTTGTTCAGGAAAAACTCGGGCGAGGTCATTCAGGTAGAACTTGGGCGAGGTCGTTCAGGCAGAACTCGAGTAAGGTCGTCGGGCAGAAAACTCGAGTGAGGTCATTCGGGCGAACCAAGCGAGGTCGTTCGGACGGACTCGGATGAAGTCGTCGGGCGGCCCGAGTGAAGTTGTTCGGGCGAGTCAAGTGAGGTCGTCAGGCAACCCGGGTGAAGTCATTCGAGCTAGCCGGATGAGGTTGTCGGGCGACCCAGGTGAAGTCGTTTGGGCGAACCGGGTGAAGTCATGTGGCAACCTGGGTGAAGTCGTGTGGTGACTTGGGTGAAGTTATTCGGGTGAACGAGTTTGAGTGAAGGCGTTCGGGTGAAGGTGTTCGGGCGGACTCAGCTGAGTCATGCAAAGGCGACTTGGGTGAGTCGTGCGAAGGCGCAGGTGGACGTGCCGATGGGCAGCCGAGTGAGGGCACATCGTGCACGCCGAAACGAAGGTTGGAACCGAAGGTCATGAGCGAGAGTCGGGCAGGCGGGAGTGCGTGTGGTCCACTGAACGGAGGTCGGGCAGGATAACACAATTTGGGCATTTGCTGAACAAAAAGAGAGCGAGTCGGGTGAAGACGTACGATGAGATGAATGAAGGGTTGGTGAGTCGTGCAGTGACCATGCAGAGGCGTCGACGAGCTGGGCAACCGATTTTGCCGAAAGTTGGAAATTTGGCTAAGTGTAAATTTGGGGTTTCCCAAGATTTAGCTTATACTTTGTAAAGTGGAAAATTATATATATTATCAGTTAGACTCATATTGCAGGGAGTTGCCCCTCCCTTTATACTGTTGTGAAATTGTATATGTGTTAATGACTGTTGATGATGAATATGTATGGGTTTTCATCTGTATAAAGGACAAAGATAATACTTGGTAATGAAAAATAAACTAAGTACGAATGTTAGGCATAGTCCATGAACATAAGTATTGGTGAAAAGAAAGTGTTTGGTGGTGCCGCACCTCACTATAGTGCGGTTGGAAGATTACCGCAGTAGTAGGGGCGTGACAGGTGGAATCAAGAGCTAGTTCAATTTTGTCGAGAACCTGGTGAATGGTGAAGAAATCTGAACAGGTGATTCAGGTTGCAGGAAAGTGGATGGCCGAGATGGTAGAAGAACCTATGGCAGGTGAATCAAGCCATGATGCATATGAAGCTTTCTGATACAAGGTATTCGAATAGATGAGCAGATGGAGTTCTGAATGGGCTTCAATGAAGGCCGAGAACATGATGATTCGAGAAGGTTGTTTGAAGATCAAAGAAGAACTTGAAGAACTCAAGGACCAATACGGGGATGTTGCAGATGTGACAACGATGGCGGATGAGCTTGAGATTGATCAAGTTGGACCAGGATCGTGCAGTTTGCAAACATGGATGGATGAGGATACTCACATGGAGGAGCCTCACGATGATTATGTAAGTACTATTGATACTTGTGTTTCACTTGAGCATTTGGTAGATGAACCGTATGCAGGGAAGAGCAAAGTCAATTTGCCGATGCAAGGGAACATCTTACCATGGATGTCTATGATGAGACCTTGTATGGAGAAGTAATGATTGTTGATTATTGCAGGACTTGTTGGGGTTGTTTGTGACCTTGTGGCAAAAGCTACAAAGGACCGTGACAAGGGAGGAACATGATGATCGTTGTGGAGGAATGGGTCATGCTTTAGCCACATGGAGAATTGGCTAAGTGCCCAGCATGACTCATGAACAGATTGGAGGAGGGCGCACACTTGAGTATGATGATACTTGGGTGGACTTCTCATGGTCGAGACCAAGAGCAAGTCTTGGTGGAACCTTTAGTGGGGGAATTATGATGGAGAGACTCATGTGATGATGATATAGTTGGGTGACTGAGTTCACTAGACCGAAGATTGCAGACTTGGGTGAGGATGACTGATTGTTGTGATGGGTCTACTTAGTTGGACACATGGGAAACTTGAGTCATGGACATCAGGTTGGAGACATGGAGCATGGTAGCCTTATGCGGGGACATTATGCAAAAGCGCTTATAGAGGTGTCACTTATGGGCATCCAATGAGGAGTGCTAAAGCAGGGATGTTGTGTAGGTGGATTTGCTGGTGTGACATGGAGATGTTTTACTTATGATCCGATGGAGAGGTTGTGCAATTATGTACAACAAGGCCATGGACTTGGATGGAGTTGTGAGCAGACTATGGAGCACTCCTACTACATGGAGAGATGAGGCATCTTGCAGAGACCTTTGGGCCGAGACTTGTATGCTTGCTAGAGTGCTGGTTGGAGATGATTCATGAAGCTCATGATGACATGAGATTGTTGTGAATTTTGGGACTTCATATACGGTGGGCTTGGAGGATTTGATGCATTGAGGAGCTGAGGTCAGAGACTTTGATGCAGAATGGGATGTATACTTTCGAGTACATGTATGGGTGTGGCTTGAAACAGTGACTTGATGAGGAGGATCGATATGAGACACTTTGGAGTGATGGAGTTACAACGATGATGATGCCTTGGTGGCAACACTTGGGCATGGGTTGAGACGAGACTTAACCACTTTTGACACATGGGAGCTGATTGATCTATGATCATGGGTAGCACATAGATAGATGAGATAGGTGTATACTTGTTTCTATGGCAGACTTGAGGGATGACAAATAACATAGATGATGGAGGCTGCTTCATGGACCTGGATGTGGCACATCGAGAGTTGGAGTTTGATGAGATGGTCCCTTCATATGGATGATGATGTTGGAATAGATGCGACAAATTTCATGCAGCACATTGACACCAAACATCATGAACAACATGTTGCAGATGAGATGGAGTTTACTTCATGGACCTGAGCATGGCTTACACTTATATGGAGATGGATTCTCGATCGAGTTGATGATGTGATGAGATGTTATGAGAAACAACTCATGGTGGCATGAGGACGTACATTCTCATGGTTTGAGCATGACAGTTGGACTAATCACCTGACTAGTTCAAACATGGGGAGGCTGCAGCATGTACAGTGATGCATTAGCATTTGTTGGAGTATCATGGCAGCAGTTCACACGAGGACGACACATGATGAGGTCGACATAATATGTTGCAGGAAGCATGTAGCTTGAGATGGAGGGACCAACCTTCCACAATGGAGAGTAGCATGTGGAGATTGCGATGAGATGGTTGATGATCATGGATTGAGATGATTTTCCGATGTATGACATACTGATGGAGTATATGCCTTGGTATGGATATCTTGGTGACAGATGGTTGCTGGGATGAGGTATTGTCGAGGACGACAATGACTTCAGGTGGGGGAGGATGTAAGGACCTGCGGTCCAGGTCACCTTCACCATGCAAAGGATGAGCGAGGAGATCATGTGAAATGCGAAGTGAAACAACCAAGAGACGAGTTTATACGATGTTGGGCGAGTTGAGAAGGCGGTCCCATGAGTTGGGCGGGCTGACCCTCCACTCAAGCGAAGGCAACATGTTGAACAAGTCGACCTGGGCATTGGGCGTAAGTTGGTCGGGTGACACAACCCGCCATCTGCCCATATATATTGGTGGATCGTTTGTGGAGACGAGCAAAACTCGAGTGAGAAACTCGTGCAGAAAACTCGGGTGAGAAACTCGTGCAAAAAACTCGGGTGAGAAACTCGTGCAAAAAACTCGGGTGGGAAACTTGGGTGAGGTCGTTCAGGCAGAACTCGAGCGAGGTTGTTCAGGTAGAACTCAGGCAAGGTCGTTGAAGCAAAACTCGAGCGAGGTTGTCAAGCAGAAAACTCAGGTGAGGTGGTTCGGGCAGACTCGGGTGAAGTCGTTGGGAAACCCAGGTGAAGTCGTTCGAGCGAGCCGGGTGAGGTCGTCGGGCGACCCGGGTGAAGTCGTTCGACCGAGCCAGGTGAGGTCATCGGGCGACTCGGGTGAAGTCGTTCGGGCGAACCGGGTGAAGTTGTGTGGTGACCCTGGTGTAGTCGTGTGGCGACTCGGGTGAACGAGTTCAGGTGAAGGCATTTGGGCGAACTCAGGTGAGTCATGCGAAGGCGACTTGGGTGAGTCGTGTGAAGGCGTAGGTGGACGTGTGGATGAGCAGCCAGGTGAGGGTGCATCGTGCATGTCGAAACAAAGGTTAGAACCGAAGGTCGTGAAAGAGAGTTGGGCAGGCGGGACTGCGTGTGGTCCACCGAACGGAGGTCGGGCAAGATAGCACGATTTGGGAATTTGTTGAACAAACGGAGAGTGAGTCGGGTGAAGACGTGCAAAGAGGTGAACGAAGGGTTGGTGAGTCGTGCAGAGGTGCCGATGAGCTGGGCTACCGAGTTTGCCAAAAGTTGGAAATTTGGCTAAGTGTAAATTTGGGGTTTCCCAAGATTTAGCTTATACTTTGTAAAAGTGGAAAATTATATATATTATCGCGCAGACTCATATTGCAGGGAGTTACCCCTCCCTTTACACTGTTGTGCAATTGTATATGTGTTAATTACTGTTGACGATGACTACATATGGGTTTTCATCTGTATAAAGGACAAAGATAATACTTGGTAACAAAAGATAAACTAAGTAAAAATGTTAGGCATAGTCCATGAACAAAAGTATTGGTGAAAAGAAAGTGTTCGGTGGTGCCACACCTCGCTATAGTGCAGCTGGAAGATTACCGCAGGTGTAGGGGCGTGACACAAGGGGTGGGGGGAGAGCTCGCTTCACAACCCCCACAGACCAATAGGCCCTCCACCCTTAAGGCCTGTTGGGTCGTACGATTTTTTTTTTAATCTAAATTTTATGTTTTTTAAATTTTTATTTTATTTTATTTTTTTAATTGTTTTTAATGTTTTTTTTCTAATTTTTATTTGAATGTTTTTTTAAGTTTTCTTAATGTTGTTATTATATTTTTAATGTTTCTTATTTTTATTTTTACTGTTTTTTATCTTTTTAAATTTAAATTATCTAATATCTTTTATTTTTTTAACCTTTGTTTTCAGCTTTTTTTTCTTAAATTATGCTTTTTTTTATATTTTCTTGTATTTATTATTTTTTTGGTTTTTTTTATGATTTATAAATTATTATTATAAATTTATTATTTTTTTACATTTCTATATTCGATTTTATTTTTTCTTGTCTTTTTTGGTGCCATGTTTTTCAAATTTTGTTATGTTTTAATATATTTATTTATTATTATATTTTTAAGAATTTTTGTGTGTTTTTTTGTTTTTATTTTTCTTAATGTTTTAAGGTTCTTATTTTTTTTGTCCAGGAATTAGACAACTTGAAAAATGGTTAAATATTTAACATTTAAAAAAATCATGCATACTTAGGACATAAGAAAATTTAAAGTATGAAAAATATGTCTTGAAATATTTTTTTTATGTTTTTCAAAATCCACATGAAAATTATCAAAATTTTAAAAAAACTATCGAGACTTAATATATTAGAAAATTTAGAGTGTCAAAAATAAACCCTCTAAAAAAAGTGTAGATGTCTCATCAACACTTTTCAAAATCAGCATAAAAATCACTAGCATTTTAAAAAAATGTTCATACTTGATACACGAGAAAATTTAAAGTGTCAAAAATATGCTCTAAAAAAAAGGTTGTATTATGAATCAACACTTTTCAAAATTGGATAATTTTTTGCTACCCCAAAAAAATGGGTACTTAGTAGAGCTCTTGTTTGATGGTTTACATTGTTCTTTACTTTACTTGAATTCCTATCCATTGTTTACATGTTTAATAATCCAATTGATTTGAGCACTTTTCTCTGACCCAGACCCTCTTATTCTGAGTTAAACTTGTGTAACGTTGTCTATAGTGGACACCAAAGTGTTATGACATCGTTTAGCCCTTACCTATAGTGCATTACCCCTACCTATAATGCACTTTATTGGCCTTTTAGTCTGTGTTAGTGCTTAAAAACATATGTTTTTTCACTTTTGTTGTGATTTCCACTACTTGTGTTTTGCTTGTTTGTGTCTTAAGGTCTCTTCTATCTCAAAATATGATTCTTATGGTTGCATTCATGTTTTCCTTTGAAATTTATTTTAACTTGCATTTACTTACATCCTAAAAGAAAAGAGAAAAAAAAAAAATCATTATCTACTTAATTTTCTTGATGTTTAATTCAGTAGTGTGCATTTACTGGATTATAATTTTCTACGTTTTTTAGGTGTATTGGAACTTGAATTTTGTTTGCTTATTGTGGGAAATTATGCATGCTACTCTCTCCTTGTAGAACTTACTCTTCATCGAAAGAAAAACTAAGAACGTGATATGCATGGTTTGAGTTAAGAGTCTCATCAACTCCATACGTCAACACCCTTCCGAGGACATTAATAAAGTACCTTTAAAATAAACCTTGTAATAAAATTGATCAACAACTCTTTTTCTAGGATAAACACATATTAGTTTAGGCTAGAGTCTTGGGTTACCCTGTGTGAGTCAACTCCCCAAGACTGCAAAACTTAAACTAATTCCATTAAATATAGAAAATCATGCTACACTCACATCAACTAGGACCACTCCTCTAACACGGGGGTTAAGTGCAAGGAAACATTAGAGTGTGAGAGAAGGTAGGCCACCTTTGATTTCATTTTGGTGGGTATTCGATGTACCAGGGATCCTTTCAGGGATATCGGAGTTGAGTCAGGGACTCAGGTGTCCTTCTCACACAACCTACTTCCCACGACCATGACCCCACTAGCGGTGTCTCTGATTTGGGGTGACCTTAGTGGCCATACTTCTAGTGACTTACATAAGGGGACTAGGGTGGGCTGCCTTGGTACCTAAACAGATGAACCTACTTCATATTTGGTTTGTTGGTAAGGTACTTGTCTTCACGAGAGTGATTTTCCCATTCTTACCAAGGTTTTGGCAAATCTCAGGAGTAATCATAACTGTTGCAATAGACCAACTCTATCTTAATATCCCTTAGATATTGGGTTACATCTCTAACTAATTGTGGCTATTAGACAGAGTTTTCCCTGACTTCTTGCTGATCTCTTTTAGAGTTTTTTTTTTTTAGGTGTGTGTTGTTTTGTTATTGAGAGTTATATATACACCACTTAATAAAATTTTGTAAAATATATATTATTCATCGTGAATGTAACCAGACCTCCTCATCACTCTTGACATCTACAAGGCCTTCCTCCACTTTCTGTGGAGGAATATATGAGTGAATCAGATTCCCCCACTTCTTAAGGGAGTCAGTCTCCAATTTCAAACCTTGAATCACACCAATACCGACACAGAGTCTATTCTCCCTGAGGACCCTTCTACTAAAGGTCTAGTACCTCCTTGTAATCCTCCACCACAGATCCTCTTAGGCCTATCTTGATTTAGGCAACACCCTTACTTTCAGTGTCTTTGCTAGTTTCCCCTTTGAACATCCAAATGACTGCTGGTGATTCGTGATATTTTGTGGACACCTTTGCTCCACTTCCATTCAACACGCCTATCTCAAGTACCACACCTATTGTGGGTTATCCTACTGTACAGCCTATGATTCATCCGAGAACCCGTTTGGTTGGAATTTATTAATTGGTTCAACTACCCCACCACTACAGAGTGGAGGCAATGCTTTTGGTACGTATCCACCTATTGGGGGTATTCCTACACCCATGCAATCTGTGGTACAACAAGGTCCATATTTGATTGATTCTTTTCTTTTTGGTGGCTATCCCATTGGTAGTGGTTGTTAGCAGCCCAAGAAACTCTCCTAGGTTGTAAATCGGAGATGCTCGGGAACATTACAAACTCAACAAATTGTTAATATTTTTATCTGAACTATGGGAATAAAAGATGGTTTGGATCAAGCCAGATAACCATTTCTACTCTGTTTTTACTCAAGACATGCACAAACACCCTCAACTTTATAAGGCTTTAGACCACTAATGCTCAATAGTTTATATATTTAATGAATGGATGGAGAATACCTAGTGTATCAGCAGATGCATATATAAACACATATGAATGGCCAACTACAGGAAGTAAAAGAAGCTTGCAAATCTAATTTATCAACGCAGAGATAAGATGATAGTTATCTAGCATTAGACACAGAAGAAACATGAACAACCTGTTCAAGTGCAAGCTTAGAATAGAAGAGAAAATGGACATTGAACATATAACAGTAAAAAAAGCTTATATTGCTAGAATGAAGATGAGAAGCTTGAGTAGCAAAGTCTCAATAGTCTCAAGAAGTTGAACCATTGTTACATGTAGTTTTGTACCTTTTATAGGCCCTTTACAATGCTCCTCATCTCTCTAGAAGGCTCAGATTCTTAAACTTGTATGATCTGTCCCTTAGCCATTTGATTCCCTCAATAGGCAGCGATGGCTCGGAGGTTTTCTTCTTCTGACAGAGGAATAACCATATTCAGATATTTTGGGCAACCTGCTGTGATGCCTGGGGGCTCTCTCGTGCCAAAGATGCCCCATCATGTTTGTTAGGATGACTGTTGCACTGGCAGGACTGCTAATGCTCCATGATTTCGTTTGATTTGGGTTGCGGTGTGCAGTGGCCCTTCTCCTTCCCTTTCCAACCTTTGTTTGCCAGTCGTTGTCTCTCTGCCGAATCCTTCTTCTGCTATGTAACATGACTGCAAGACTCCTCTAAGGATGGCTTGCTGCCTGAACCTGCAATGGAGTGGCTATCGTGCCTATGAAATCGCTGCACCAGTCCCTTTCAGATGATAGCCATGAATGTTTTTCTGTTGTTGTGGTTGTTCGGGTCATAAACAACGAAAATGCTGCTATACTGCTAAATCCCACCCTTGGGTCATTATCGCATCTCGCACTTGGTAACTGATTGCTCCGTCCTTCGGGTGTATGATACAGGTAAAAGGCATAAGGACTGCATGGAAGACGCATGAGCAGGCCGGGGATTAGACATCAGCCGTTGGATCAAGTGAACGAACGGCAGAGATCTCTTGGCGAGAGAAATCGGGCGGAAGTGGTAAGCGGAATTGATCGCACCGCTTTTGGGAGGAGAGTGGTAAATGTACAATGGCCAGCAATCCCATTCAGACGATGACGTGTGGCAAATGTGACAGGAGGAAAACTGCTTTCCCTACGAGTTAACGCGCGGGCGGTTCGCGGGATCTGGAGGAGCGAATGTCGTTGGATCAAATGAATGGATGACGGGGATCGTTTCGCGAAAGATATTGGGAGATATGAGATCGGGATGGACGAGGGCCGTTGGATCTTATCGAGATTGATCAAACGGTGGAGGAGCGATCGCAATATTACATCGGCGAAAGTCATGGGATAAGCTTATACACACATATGCGATTCGCCGATTGCGATGAAGAATTAAAGCGCCAAGTCATATGGTTGGGTCTTATGGAAGGCTTGCACTTCGCGCTTAAGGGCTAGGGCTGAAAAGGGGCTTTGTTGGATTTCAGAGGAATTATTCGGGGAATGGAGAGGTTTAAGGACAAAAAACAGAGATAGCGGGGCTATGGAGTATAAGGAAAATGAGGGAGAAGGAGGAAAAGACTGCTGCGATCTACCCTTTTTGCATAAACACATGGTCGAGCTGATATTTGGTCCTCCAAATGCTGAAGTATGTAGCAGAGCTAACATTGGCTCCTTCTGGGGATGAGATCCTCCCTGTGAGGTCTCAAGGACTACAGATCAATGCCTTTCCTGTGAAAAACAAATTAACAAAATTTCCTAGTGTTCCATTGGGCATGGAGTCTACTTTGCTTACACTAAACTGATAAAACAAAATATTTACAACTTTAAGGCCAAATGACCTTAAAAAACATACATTTTTAGAAAACGCCCATTAATTGGGCCATCAAAAACTACCTCTCCTCCCATACTTTTCAAGATGAAGGTGTTGTTCCCTTGAATATGAGAAATGATAAAAGGCCCTGTCTAGAAAGCATCAAACTTCCCATGATTGCCTTTCTTTTCCTTTAGTGCATCCCACTTCAGAACCAAGTCTCCAACCTGAAAATTATCTACTTTTGTCCCTTTGTCAAAAGCTTCCTTGACCTTTTTCTGATGTGCTGCAGCTTTTTCAACTAGCTGTTCTCTGATTTGGTGTAACTCAGCTAAATCAATGATCATTTTTGCCATGTATTCTTCCTCATTCTGTTCTTGTTGCAAGAACTTTGCCACATGGAGAGTTAACTGAATTGGAAACACAACCTCAATGCCATACACCAGCTTGAATGGAGAATTCCTTGTGGATTTATTAATGGTCACTCTGTTAGCCCATAGTGCATACTTGAGCTTAGAATCCCAAATATTTTTATTGTCCTCCAACAAATTTTTCATTATCCTTATTAGGCTTTTGTTAGAGGATTCTGCTAGACCATTGCCTTAAGGGTAGTAGGAGGTGGAATGAAATAGCTTAATCCCCATTGAATTACACATTTCCACCAATTATTTTGCCCTGAAGGCTGCTGCATTGTCTGTGACTAATTTATGTGGACAACCAAATCTGGTAAAGATATGCTCTGTCAAAAACTTCATGACCACATTATGATCAGCCTTTCTGGTTGGGATTGCTTCAATCCACTTAGTGAAATAATCAGTGGCTATTAATATCCATCTGTGCTGGCCACTGGAATGTGGATTGATTTCTCCAATGAAATCCAAGCCCCACTACTGAAAAGGTCCTTTTGCATGTATTGGTTTTAAGGGCAGGGACATCAACTGTTGTTTCCCTTGAAATCTTTGGCCCCTATCACAAGATTTAACAAATGAAAATACATTAGAAAATAGGGTGGGCCAATAGTACCCAACTCTGAGGATCTTATGGGCAGTGGGTTTCCAATAATAGTGTTCTCCACACATGCTGGAATGAAACTGCTGCATAACCTCCATTGGTTGTTATTTGTCCAGACACCTCAAAAACATTCCATATGGATCCCTTCAGTAGAGCAGATTTTCATTAATGCAATATTTAGCTGCCATAAGCTTAATAGTTCTGGCTTGAATTATGCTTAAGCCTGGAGGGATTTATAGCTTAAGCAAGAATTTAACTATTGCAGAGTACCAATCACAAGAAGCTAGATTTTCTGCCACCGACTGCTTTCTCTCTGGTTCAGTTGCTTCCTCTTCTTCTGTTTTACCCTTTTCTGCATCTGTGCTTATGAGATTTATGTCCAATGTTCTACAATTTTTTTCAGTTAACAGTCTGGCAAGGCCCTGACCTATGACCAGTGTGGAGTATCAAAGAAGGTATGTTTTGATGGTTATTTCAGTATCTTTTCATTAGGACTTATAAGCCTTTTTGCATTAGAAACTTAGACAATAATAAAGAATTATAACAAAACATGTGAGATTAATAGAGAATGCTGATAATTGTCATTCCCATGTATAGGAGGGAGGAAAAACGGAAAGTGGCCATCTTAAAGGAAAAGACAAAGATGAATTAACTGTTGTCCCTTCAACGGGAGACCGCGTGCAAACCAGATCACAACGGACCAACCCAGGAAAGGAAGCGGAGATACCAGTTCGACGCAGAAAATGAAAGAAGTGACTTAGGATTAACGATTCTGCGAATCCTTCAGGATCTTAGATCCTGAGGGATCGATGTTTTATTTATTTCTACATCTAGATACCTCCGTCATCATCTTTATATAAGGGATAGCGTTGTTGGCTAAGGGGAGGACTTTTATGTAATTTCTTTTAAGAAAGATCAAGACTATGATCGCTATGTTCTTTTAAAGACTTGAGTTACTGTAATTTTACTTCATGCATTAATACAGACTTGGTTACTCTTTTATCCTTGAGCCTGGATCAATCTTAAGCGGTGTACCCCTGGAGGCTAAGGGCCCAGCCATGGAGGACACTTGCTCTTGTACCATTACGCGTGGTTTCTTTGTGGTTTGTTTATCGACGTGATCTGGTAATCTGTTGTGTTTTATAACATTTATGTTACATGCTCTGTTGTGTTTAACTCATTTAATGTTCCTGCAAACAAAAGTGTTGTATTGACGCTGCATCATGTTACCAATTCTTTAAGTGTTGGTATAATACGGTTAATCTCTACAGGATATTGTCATTCCATTATAGAGTTTTATGCGATTGTGCCTTAACATTACAACATTTATCTTGAAGGTT
Organism: Pinus taeda; assembly: GCA_000404065.3. Classification (NCBI taxonomy): domain Eukaryota; kingdom Viridiplantae; phylum Streptophyta; class Pinopsida; order Pinales; family Pinaceae; genus Pinus; species Pinus taeda. Next base: position 48,640 of record APFE031447579.1, on the reverse strand, counting down.
CTGATTTCACATGATTATTGAATCCTTGAATGTTACTGTTTTCGTCTTGAGATGCAATCGTATGCTTTTATTTAGAGCGATAACGGAGTCAGATTAAGCACGTTGTGTTTATATGGTTTTTAGTATTGTTCCATCTTGAATCCGTAGGTAGCGATGTTCCATAGTATGTGTACATCTTTAAGAATGAAGGATTGATGTTTGGATTGGTGTGATTGAATAGAGTTACAGCTTGATGAACTTGGTTACTGCTTATTTCTGAATTGTTGTTCAATTTCAATTGTTGTTCCATTTCAAGATTGCTGATTTGTTATTTTCTTTACTTGCCGTTTCATTTCTTATTTATTAAGAATGGTTGTAGTGAGCATCGGCATCTGCTACCTGGCTCCTAGACCCTTGATCTGTTCTCATTAGTTATGAAAGGGATGGGTTATTGCCACTGAACCCTTGACTGATGCATTGCTTTGTGTGATTTAGCCTTTTCAAGTAGTTAAGTTGTAGACACGCATTATTGTACTCTTGTAGTTTTAAACAGTTGTACTACGAGCACTACTCTGACAAATGCTAAGCCTCGGACTGAGGCACTCTTTGAAATAGCAAGACGTTCACGGATTGACATATTAATGTGAGGTAACTAGAGGTGAAAGAGACCCTTTCTATAGCTCTACATTTTGGCGTCGTTGCCGCGGAAAGAGTGTAGCCATTTGTTCTTTTTTTAGGGTAGTGTACGAACCTGCTAGGGAAGAATTGGGTTTTGAAAACGAAAGGTAAGAACCTACATACGGAGCATGTAAAAGCCCTACTCCTTTGCCCGCTTTCCTGCAGGTTTGCTGCTATTTGCTTAAGAAGGATTTAGTAGCTAAATTAAGTGCATGACTAAGCAAAAAAAGCCGGAGAAAAGTTCCAAACCTTTGCCAAAGCCAGAAAAAGCTAAGGGGCCGGTGACCCTTGGTCGATCAACCTTCATAGACGAAATCTATAAGAAAGCCGAATCTCAGCCTTCAGTAGGACCCAGGAAAGTTATTTCCAAACAGCCTACTAGCTCCCTTCAGGCCACAGGTTCACCATCTGTAGCCTTTGCTAAAGTGCATAGTCAAACTGATGAACAAGACTTTCAAGAAATTGAAAATTCTATTCCAGAACTATTGCAGGAAGGGAATTTCAGTAATCTTTGTGAAGGTGAAGGGGAAATAGGGAAGACTAAGAAACTGAAATCTCCTCTCAGGATAACTCAACCATTGAATAGCCCAGACAAAGGGAGTGCGACGAAAATTATTATTGAAGGGACCCAATCCCCTTAGACAAAAATCCGAGATAGAGGAAGTGCTATTAAAACTGTTCCTGTCAAAGCCATTCCCTCTCAACCTAGGAATACCCTCTTAGATATTCTGGAAGGTTATTGGCATATATTTGACCCAATGGCTCAAAATCCGCCAAACACTCAAACCTCTACATTACAATACCCCATAGTGGATTCTGCAGCAAATGCCCCCATGAAAGCAATCCCCCTTCAACATATCCCTACATTTCACGGGCTTACATCGGAGGACCCGAATGCATTTTTATTTGAATTTGATGTACTGTGCAGGAGATATGATTACACCACTGACCCCCAGAAACTAAAACTGTTCCCCTCTACCCTAAAAGGGGCTTCTTTAAGATGGTTTATGGGATTAGGTGGTGGGGTTATAAATAACTGGGAACAAATGAAAGAATTCTTCTTAAAAAAATATCAAGACTATTGCAGGTCTAGAGAACTAAAAGATGAAATATTCCAAATGATAGCTAGACCAAACGAAACATTAGAACAGTATGTGTAACGTTTCCAGTATAATCTACAAAGATCTCCCTATGCATCAATGTCTTTGCCTGATAACGTGTTGAAAACAACATTAATAAGGGGCATGAAAGAGCAATGGATCAAAACATTAAACATTATGGGGAAAGGGGATATTTATCAAGAAAGTTTTGCTGACATAATTGATTTATGCATCAGGAGTTTGAGAGGTAGTACACGAATCAAACCAGCGGAACATGATCGGTTTGCAAGAGAAAATAAAATCCCATCAAAAGGAGTAACGCGTGTGAAAATTGGAAATTTATTTGAAATTTTTAAAACTGATATACTAGGAAGACTGACTACACAATTGGACGTTTTGCAGGCCAAGAAAAAGCAAATGGAGGCAGAACAGAATTTGGAAATCTTCTGCCCCAGATGCAGGAACAAGCATAACCATAAGGAGTGTTACGCAATAATTTGTCACCGTCCCTGTTACCCTTGCTTTCGCACATTGGAGGACACATTCATGGACCTGTGACCAATGACACAACTTAAAAACACTTGCATTGGATTCTCCTGAGTATGAACTTCAAAGTCCCTGAAGACACCTTTTGCAGATTAGCCCTAAAAAGTGCCCTTTTTCCATTAGCGCGGGTCCACAGAGTCTTACCCACGCCAATGACTCAGTTCCTCCAAAGAGGGCGCGTCCATGGACGCTCTGTCATAGAGCAAAGCCCGCGCCACCTAAGTTTGGTTATGATTTTTAGCCAGCGCACACTGAAGTGTTTTTTCCTCTTTGTTCATGCAGTTCTCTGGGGGAAAAATCTCATGGAAGTGGTCGAGTGTCATCTTTTTATCCATGACAACCAAGTTCAGTGGCTATTATGGGATAATGCTAAATCTTCAATAGGTGTCCTGATACAATGCATACTCC
>APFE031447579.1:27310-44948 GCA_000404065.3 Pinus taeda | reverse complement strand
TAGGAACCTGCGTGTAGCGTGGTGTGATTGTTGCTAGACCCGTGTTGGGCTAGTGGGATCGCCTCTGTCCGCAGAGGGGATTTACCAGTTCAACAAGGAGTTTCCACTAGATACAGTCCAAACATGCGCCATCTGTACAAGGGATCACTCTACAAAACGTTGTCCCTCATTACCTGGACTGAAAGTGGTATATAAGGAGGCAGAAGAAGAACCAGAAGCAGTATATTTACTCAACCAGCATCGTTAGTGGCAGCCACGACAAACTGGTATGTTTTCAGACCCAGCTTCTCATTTTCAGTATCCGCAGTATAATACTCAACAGTATAATACATGGCAAAGTCAGTTTCAGCCCCCATTTCCAAACTGGGCACCACAGTCATATCCTTCTGCGAACCCGTGGCTAAATCAGACAAGCCAATCTGGTTGGTTGAATCCTCCTTATCTCCCACCATACTGGCAAAGCAATCCATACCCACCACAATGGACTCTCCCTACTTCGCAAAGCTCAGCCTGGTAGACTAACTGGAAGAGACCAACACAGCAGCCAATAGGAAATATTCCTCTCCCTCAACCTACACTACCAGCTTTACAGCAAAATCCCCAATCTAATCTAAGACCTCAACTCCCAGCCCAGCCCAATCCCAATCCAAATAATAGACTGGTCCAAGCTCTCCAAATTTTAGAAACACCAGAAGAAGGACCCGATCTGAGGGAGTGCAATGATCTTCAACTAAGATCTGGGCGTATTATTCAAACTGAGGGAAATAAAACAGTTCAGATTGAAGATCAGTTAGCTAGAGCATATCTGTCACAAGAAGAGGATGTGAATAGACAACAAACTCATAATCAAGCAACCACATCCTCTCCCCCGTTCCCAGAATGATTAGTCATACCTCGACCTATACAACAACCTAATTTTGACATTCTGGGAGAATTACAAAATTTGTACATAAAAATTCCATTCCTCCAAGCCATCCAAGACATCCCAATATATGCAAAAACTATTAAAAAACTGTGCATAGAAAGACCAAGGAGGAATATAATACATAATCCAAGAGTTCAAGTAGTCGGCACTTTATCTGACCTATTATCAGGAAAGGAAACACCCATTAAGTATGAAGACCCAGGAAACCCAATAGTAAATGTTCAAATTTATGGTCAAACCCTTCCCAATGCCTTAGTTGATCTTGGAGCTGCAATCAATATATTGACAACCGCTACTTGCCAAAAGCTAGGCATTACATCTGCAGAACCCACCTCCACTTTGTTAGAATTGGCTGATTGATCTGTGGTTAGGCCGGAAGGCATACTACATGATGTCATGGTCTCGGTTGACTCCTGAGAATACCCAATCGATTTTCTGATAATAAATCCTAAAACCCGACTTGATGGACATCCATTGATCTTAGGAAGACCTTGGCTCACTACTGCTGATGCCTATATCGGTTGTCGGCAAGGGAACATGATCATAACCAAGGGGGCGGATATCAAGAATTTAGTACTATATCCCCCAGCGCAGCCAAGAATCACAATAGTTAAAACTAATAGGCACCCTGTATCATATCGTACTGATAACATTAGATCTCCATTAACTATACAAGAAGCACTTGAGTTCAAAGACCAAAGAGAAGATGATGCCATCAGTAATTTCATTAGTCAAACTGAACTCACATCTCGTACTCAGTTTCAAATGATAAAAGCAGAATTTGATAACGAAGTAGAAGAGGAACCTCTGAAAGATACGCATGATCACACAATACCTGTCACTTCTGTTGCGCATAGTAAATTGTGGAAATTGAACCTGGAAAAACATTAAACATTAACGCCAACCTCACACCCGAACAAGAAACAAAGCTCATCCATATATTAAGGAAATATAAAGAAGCATTTGCATGGGATTACCCTGATATGAAAGGAATTGACCCCCAATTATGTACACACCACATTTACATAGAAAATGATGCAAGACATGTTAGGTAGCCTCAGAGAAGACTAAATCCTCATCTAAAAGAAGTAGTAAAAGCTGAGCTTCAAAAACTTTTAGATGTTAACTTCATCTACCCTATCTCTGATAGTAAATGGGTCTCCCCGCTTGTGGTGGTACCGAAAAAGAATGGGAAGTGGAGAATCTGTGCGGACTATAGGGAACTAAATAAAGCAACACAAAAAGATCACTTTCCTCTCCCATTCATCGACCAAGTATTGGACACTTTGGTGGGGAAGAAATTCTTTTCTTTCCTCGATGGCTTCAGTGTGTATAACCAAATACAGATTGCCCCTGAAGATCAGGACAAAACTACTTTTACTTGTCCTTGGGGAACATTCGCCTACTGAGTTTTACCTTTTGGCTTATGCAATGCCCCTGCCACATTCCAAAGGGATATCCTTAGCATTTTGCAGATCTAATAAATGAAGGACTGGAAGTATATATGGACGACTTTACTCCATACGGAGATGAGTTTGATCCAGCACTGGATACACTAGAAAAAGTCCTACAATGTTGCATAGCTACCAGGCTTTGTTTAAGCCATGAAAAATGTTATATGATGATGATGGAAGGACTTATTTTAGGACACTATATTTCAGCAGCTGGCATTCAGGTAGATCCAGACAAAATCCAAATACTTTTGCTTATTCCTACTCCTACTACTCAAATAGAGGTACGTAGTTTTCTTGGATTATCTGGTTACTACAGAAGGTTTATAGAACATTATTCACGTATTGCTGCACCATTGTATGCACTAACTGGTAACGTTGATTTTCTTTGGACAGAGAAATGTAAACGTGCCTTCAAGGATCTGAAGAAGCTCGTATCTACAGCCTTAGTCCTTCAAGGACCGAATTGGGATTTGCCATTCCAGATATCATCTGATACCTCAGACACAGCCATTGGAGCGGTCCTTGGACAAGAGGAGGATAGAAAACCATATGCAATTTATTACATTAGCAAAAATCTATCCCCTATTGAATTAAACTATACTGTCACTAAAAAAGAATTTCTATCTGTTATACATGTCAATAAATTCAGACATTACATTACTAGTTATCATGTTATCTTGTACACAGATCATTCTACTATAAAATATTTAGCAAACAAACCTATCACAAATGACTGAATAACTAGATGGCTGATTTTATTGCAGGAGTTTGATATTACAATCAAGGATCGACCCGGGAAAGAAAACCCGGTAGCTGATTTCCTCTCAAGAGTGCCAAAACCAGTTGATGCAGCATCAATTTCTAGATGAGCATCTCTTTGCCATTGTTGTTCAAACACCCTGGTATGCTGATGTTGCCAATTAACTAGCAGTAGGTAAGTTACCAAAGCATCTAACCCCTAATGAGTGAAAATAGATTGTTCAGTGAAGTACTAGATTTTCCTGGATTGGGGGCTATTTGTTTCACACAGGGGCAGACATGCAAATCAGGAGATGCGTTCGACAGGACGAAATTTTTGATATATTGAAAGCCTGCCATGACCAACCATGTGGTGGAAATTTCGCTGATCGCGGGACTGCACAAAAAGTATTACACATAGGGTATTATTGGCCTACAATTTTCAAAGATGCAAAGAAATTTGTCCAAGCATGTGACAGTTGCCAGAGAGCGGGACGCCCTAGTCAGTCAGATGAGATGCCTTTGAAACCACAGCTAGTTATCGAACCATTTGAGCATTGGGCTCTTGATTTCGTGGGACCAATCAACCTACCATCAAACCAGAACACATACATTTTGGTGGCAACAGAATACGTCACCAAGTGGGTTGAAGCAGAGGCAGTGCCCAAAGCTACAGAAGAATTTGTTATACAGTTCCTACTCCATCTATTTGTACGCTATGGCCTCCCTAGAGAGATAATTACAGATGGTGGACCACAGTTCGCTGGGAACATAATAGCTACAACACTCAACAACTATTATGTCCAGCATAAAATTACCACCCCATATCACCCACAGGAAAATGGGCAAATAGAAAGCAGCAATAAGATAATAGAAACAATTTTAACAAAAACAGTTGCATCACATAGACGCGATTGGGTTGCCAGGCTACCTGAAGCACTGTGGGCTTATAGAACAACATGGAAAAGCACCACTGGTTAATCGCCTTACCAACTAATGTTCGGAAAACAACCTATTTTTCCTATAGAATTTGAAATCTAGACATTACGAACAACACAAGAAGTTGGTTTAGACCTAACAGAGGCACAGACTAATCGATTACAACAGATCAATGAGCTGGATGAAATTAGGCTCTCTGCACTTCAACACACTGCCCTGATACAGCAGCAGAGAGCTAAATGGCATGATGCTCTCATTAAAAATAAAGTCTTCCACGAAGGAGACTGGGCTCTTTTATACAACTCCAGGTTTCAGGACTTCCCTGGGAAACTCTAGACTCGTTGGCTGGGACCATATGAAATCCAGAAAGTACATGACAATGGTACCCTTACCCTGATTACTATTGATGGTTCTGGATATACCTTTAAAGCAAATGGCCATCGAGTCCATCTCTATCGCAAACCACTTACTCAGAAGTCCTTTTTCCAATGGCTACGCCAAGATTCAGATATGGAGATCTTTGGGGAGGAAGACAAGTCTTCCTCACCTGTAACTCACTAAGAAATTTACTTTTCCTTACAATTTGTACATAACTTCTTGAATTATTTTTGTAGATATATTTGCAACAGGTTTTGTTACTTCTACTGTTCCTTTTTTTTCAAAAGGAATAGCACTTTTGCTTGATGTTGTTCCTTTTCTAAAAGGAACAACACTTTGTGTTTTTGCCGTTCCTTTTCCAAAAGGGACAACACTTTTGCTCATCGCTGTTCCAAAAGGGACAGCACTTTGGTTTTCCACTATTCCTTTTCTAAAAGGGACAACACTTCGGTTTTTTGCTTTGGTTTTCTGCTGTTCCTTTTCTAAAAGGAACTGCACTTTGGTTTTTTGCTGTTCCTTTTCCAAAAGGAACAGCACTTTATGATTTCTGTTGTTCCCTTTTTAAAAGGGACAACACTTTTTCTTTCTGTTGTTCCTTTTCCAAAGGAACAGCACTGACGTGTTTTTGTTGTTCCTTTTCCAAAAGGAACAACACTTGTGATTTTTGTTGTTCCTTTTTCCAAAAGGAACAACACTTTTGATTTCTTTTGTTCCCTTTTTAAAAGGGACAGCACTTTTGCTTTCTGCTATTCCTTTTCCAAAGGAACGGCACTTGTGTGTTTTTGTTGTTCCTTTTCCAAAAGGAAAAGGAACAGCACTTGTGATTTTTGTTGTTCCTTTTCCAAAAGGGACAGCACTTTTGCTTTCTGCTGTTCCTTTTCCAAAGGAACGGCACTTGCGTGTTTTTGCTGTTTCTTTTCCAAAAGGAACAACACTTGTGATTTTTGGTGTTCATTTTCCAAAAGGGACAACACTTTTTCTTTTTGTTGTTCATTTTCCAAAGGAACGACACTTGTGTGTGTTTTGATGTTCCTTTTCCAAAAGGAACAACACTTTTGATTTTTGTTGTTCCTTTTCCAAAAAGGAACAACACTTTTTTATTTTCACTGTTCCTTTCTCCAAACGGACATCATTTGTGAACTGTTGTTGTGCCCTTCCTCGAAAGGAACACTACTTATATGATTTTTCTCTCCCTGTGAAACAACCTGTTCCTTTTGCTATTCTAAATTGAGGATGCTTATTGCTAATGTTCTTTCAAGTCTGTTTGAATACAGCTATGCACTTATGTAATGGGAACAAAAACACAACATACAAAAATCATTCAATCATAAATCGCTATATTTATAAGAAACCGCCCTGAATTGGTGAAAGGACACAAGGAAAGACGTGCTTATTCATCATCTTTTGTTGCCATCGCTCTACTAATTCCATTCTGATTGGTTATCTATATCATGATAGTCCCTTTTTAATTCTCTTTGATTATTATTCAGAAATAAGAGCAAAGGATCTATACCTTTCTATTGGGATATTAAGACTTCTTCCACCATTCCTACTCTTAAGGAGTGTTGAATCACCCTTTGTGTATAAACAGGAAAGGCTCTTTATGAAGAACAAGAAAAAAGGAAGCAAAACATGGTTTCTAAATTGTCAAATTGCAGGATAGGAAGTCTCATTACGAGCTGGCCTACCATGATCATCAGGACGGAAGTGAAGTGGCATTCCCACTATGGCCACCACACCTGGGAAATGGTCCAAAAAGTATATCAAACAAACAAACCTTGGAACAGGAGATCTCATCACGCGCCGGCCTGCCCACTATTCGCTCTTCCCGCGTGAATGGCATTATGACTAACTAGTTACCAAGCCAGCATAATGGTCTACATTTTGACATTACACAATGTTTTCTGGTATACATAAAGGACTATGGTTCCAGGGGTGAAACAAACAACTCTGCCAAGGTTATGGACACCTGTCGGCAATAGAGCACTGTTAATGGTATTGAAGTCGCATTTTTACACCAATAGGTAAGAAGATTGCATACTCTTGTTTCTTATGCCATGGTAATTAATTATATGATATTACCCAACCATATAACGCATGACTATATATTATCACCAATCATTACAGAACTAGTGACAGTGACCGCATGAGACTCTCTATTTACGGAAAATGTCTTATCCCCGAACTTCCATCAAATCACCGCATTCTCTTATGTATTAAAGCGATGTATATTTATACCTCGATTTCAGTAATAGGCTGTTTTTGTAAGCATGGCATATTGTCATACGCTTGTTCCATAAAGACCTTGCGGCAAAACAGGCGCTGCTCCTTTATTTGACGGTTGGGACAGCCTATCACATTGCAGGGGGGAGGGTAATCTCATCATTCCCCAGAGCACGTGTCAGCCCGTCATTTGAGAAATTGTGTACTCGGGCACAGCATGGCTCAACGGTATTATTTTTTTCTATTTTTGTTTTCTTCTGCATGAGTTTTTGTTCAAATCCATTTCCACTGGATACGTCGTAGCATTAGAATTTGAACGAGTGATACGCCATCATCTTCTCTGCGTTTCAACAAACAGCTGTCGTTCCTTTGAGAATTTGCAGTGAAACTATGGGAGGAAGGTCAGTTCGCAGAGAACCGCAAGTGTTAATTGTTTCGGCTGCAGCCCGGAAAATGCTGGAAAAAAGCAGGATGGCTGACCTATCTCAACCGCTTGAAGGAGCCCAATGAAACAATAGCGATTGAATTTTTATAGAATTTGCAAGAAGACTACTCCACAGTAAGAGGAAGACGAATAGCAGTCACCGATGACATAATAGCAGAATTCTCGGGACTGCTAGCCACGGGACCGGTATGGATGATCAAGAATGAAAGGCTGCAGAAACTTTTAGAAATCTTTCAGGACGAGGGCCAGAGCTTGACAATTCGAGGAAACGGGGTGCTGCCAGCAACGCTAGGAGAACCATGGGCGGAATTAGCAAAAATTATCTAAAGCTACATCACCTGTGAAGGCAGAAAAGACGTGGTAAGACCACGACATCTTAAACTTCTAACTGTTTTAAAACAAAAATGTTTTGTGCATTTACCTGCATTGTTGAATTCACTACTTCATGACGTTGCACGAAGCATGAAAAGAGCACAACACGTAGAGTCAGTCGTCAGCCACCATAGATTAATTCGGTTAATAGTTAACTATAGTCTCACCTAGCAGCAGAGCAGCTGGGAAGAACTAATTACCATCATCAATGGAGGGATGGCCACATCTGAACGCCCGAAAAAACGAAAACAAGTTACTAGCACACCCCAATGTTCAAAAAAACGGAAACAGGACACTTGCACAACGGAGCAACCTGAAAAACGAAAGAAATCTGAAAAACGGAAACATGTCACCAACACACCCGAACAACCAAAAAAACACAGAAAATTGGCCCGGCTCGCATGGCTACGAGGGGGGCTGGAGAAGCCCGAGGAAGGCATGAGTTAGACAATAGAAATCAAAGATGAGTAAATCCCAAGCGAGGAAATAGAAGAAGAAGATGATGAGGAAGCAGAGCAGTCTGCAGAGGCAGAAACAGAAGAAGAAGACAACGAGGAAGCAGAGCAGTCTGCAGAGGCAGAAACAGAAGAAGAAGAAGAGGAGGCAGAGAAATCTGCAGAAGGAGAAGAAGAAAAAGATGAGAAATCTGAAGAGGAAGGAGACGAGGGAAAAGAAGCCGAGCAGTCTGAGCAAGAGGAAGGAATGGAATAGCAGGAAGGTAGCCCATTACAAGACCCATTAGGGGAAGATGAATTGGCCAAAATTTTGGCCAATATGGGCGAATATGGCCAACCTCTGAGTCCATCGAACCTCCATGCTGTAGAGAAACCCCAAGAGAAAGATGCACCCAAGGAATTGCATGCAGAAGATGCGGAAGTAGAAAAATTGTCCATTCATAATGAGAAGATATCAGAAAACGTTGAGCAGGAACAGCCCGTCCCTAATCAGAAGGCACCAGAAGAAATTCCGGAGGAAATAAGGGCATAAGAAGAATTAGCCCAAGAAATAACAAAGCCAATTAAGGTTCTTGCCCTGGAACAGCCACCCCAGGGAGAAAATCAGGAAGCTAGCCGCAGTCCAACCTGCAGCAAACAGCCTGCTGTTCCTTCTGAAGAAATGGCAGAAATAAGGGAATTACGAAAGGAACAGCAGCAATTGTTGAACATAATAGTCCAGCTTCACCAGCAGATTAGGGTTCTAAAGGCAAGGCAAGGGTAAAAAGGACTTCAGGAAGAAAAGGCCTGACCACACCAGTAAAATCCCTTAAGGGCAAGAGACAGAGGACTAGAATCCATCCTACTGCTCAAAACCCTGACAAAAGCCAAGCTTTTGTTCCAAATGAAGCTGAAAAGCAAACTGTTGTTCCAATTGAAAAAGAATAGCAGTGGGCTGGTGTTCGTGTTAAAATTGAAAAAGATGATAAAATAGTTCAGACGGAGGCACCACCTTCGGGAGTAATAAGGGTTTTGAACTCAAAGCAGCGCAATAAGAAAGTTCAGGTAAAGCTCCTGGCCTCCACAGTTGCATGGAAAAAGGATTCGAAAACGATAACCCTTCACAAAGGTTTGAAGCAGGCCCAGCAAGAAGCAGAAAAGCTTCGGGAGCAAACGGTCCCCCGAGAAAAATATGAAGAACTACAGCAGCAGCTAAGGAACGTTAACTTATCTGAAATCCAAGCTTACGAAGGATGGCGAAGGGAATAAGAGAAAGTTGCAAAGATAACTCGTAGTTAGATGTAGTTATCAAACAGATGGATATCTTGTGTTCTCTATACAATGACGTCCTAGCATGTAGAGCCCCTGCCAAGAACTATGCCCTATTTCTAATGGAAAGGTATTTACAATTGAAAATAAAGGCTGTTAAAGCAGGTGCTCCCATACAAATTAACACTATAGATGATTTCATAAATTGTTGTAAACATTACGTGGTAAAAGTGCAGAGGTTATTGTGTGAATTTTACTTGCATAACCTTGTACTAGAATAAGAGACCGAACTGAACCCTGGCCCTTTTGTTGGGGACATTCAACTACAAGCATTTATCTCATTTGCAGTCAATCAAATTAAATGGCTTAAAGCCTACAACGCTTTTCAAAGACAAGAAAACGGATTAGATCTATGGGTAAGCGCTGAGCCTAGGGACCCAAAACAGTTATGGAGGAGACATAGAAATCTCATGAAGGCTCCAGGAGTGATTGAAGCATTAGGACCCATGCATGAAGTAATCATTCGGCAGGGACTTGAATACTTTTCCTCTATTAAAGACCCTGCCATTGAAGCAACTAAATTTCGATATCGAATATCTAATCCGAATATCCAGCTCAGAGAACCATTTAAGTATGAGAATTTTAAACTTGCTGCTAACCGTTTTCCCCTCTATGTCGAAATTGTTTTGAGGACAGGACCATCCTGGTTAGGATATAGGTTCCGGAGCCCAATCATTTGGCATCCTGCACCCGGATACCAAGCCCTGTATGAGATGCCTGAGGGTCAGACAGGCCATTTCTTTGATCATTTAGTTTCGCATCACGGCTGTAGGCCCTCACACGAGATTCCATCTCCAGCCTACTCACTCACTGCCTTGCATGTCAACTACAATGTTTTCATGAGGCCATGAAAAATGGTAAGCCGGGGGGTGTTTGAAGTATCAAAGAAGGTATGTTTTGATGGTTATTTCAGTATCTTTTCATTAGGACTTATAAGCCTTTTTGCACTAGAAACTTAGACAATAATAAAGAATTATAACGAAACATGTGAGATTAATATAGAACGTTGATAATTGTCATTCCATGTACAGGAGGGAGGAAAAACAGAAAGTTGCCATCTTAAAGGAAAAGTCAAAGATGAATTAACTATTGTCCCTTCAACGGGAGACCGCGTGCAAACTAGATCACAACGGACCAACCCAGGAAAGGAAGCGGAGATACCAGCTCGGCGTAGAAAAGGAAAGAAGTGACTCAGGATTAACGATTCTGCGAATCCCTCAAGATCTTAGATCCTGAGGGATCGTTGTTTTATCTATTTCTGCATCTAGATACCTTTGTCATCATCCTTATATAAGGGATAGTGTTGTTGGCTAAGGGGAGGACTTTTATGTAATTTCTTTTAAGAAAGATCAAGACTATGATCGTTATGTTTTGTTAAAGACTTGAGTTACTGTAATTTTACTTCATGCATTAATACAAACTTGGTTACTCTTTTATCTTTGAGCCTGGATCAATCTTAAGCGGTGTACCCTTGGAGGCTAAGGGCCCAGCCCTGGAGGACACTTGCTCTTGTACCATTACGCGTGGTTTCTGTGTGGTTTGTTTATCGACGTGATCTGGTAATCTGTTGTGTTTTATAACGTTTATGTTACATGCTCTGTTGTGTTTAACTCATTTAATGTTCCTACAAACAAAAGTGTTGTATTTATGCTGCATCATGTTACCAATTATTTAAGTGCTGGTATAATATGGTTAATCTCTACAGGATACTTCCATTCCATTATAGAGTTTTATGCGATTGTGCCTTAGCATTACAACATTTATCTTAAAGGTTCTGATTTCACATGATTATTAAATCCTTGAATATTATTGTTTTTGTCTTGAGATGCAATCGTATGTTTATATTTAGAACGATAATGGAGTCAGATTAAGCACGTTGTGTTTATATGGTTTTTAGTATTGTTCCATCTTGGATCTGTAGGTAGTGTTGTTCCATAGTATGTGTACATCTTTAAGAACGAAGGATTGATGTTTGGATTGGTGTGATTGAATAGAGTTACGGCTTGATGAACTTGGTTACTGCTTATTTCTGAATTGTTGTTCCATTTCAATTGTTGTTCTATTTCTGAATTGCTATTCCATTTCTGAATTGTTGTTCCATTTCAATTATTGTTCCATTTCAAGATTGCTGATTTGCTATTTTATTTACTTGCCGTTACATTTCTTATTTATTAAGAACGATCTCAGGATGTAGTGAGCATCGACATCTGCTACCTGGCTCCCAGACCCCTGATCTGTTCTCATCAGTTATGAAAGGGATGGGTTATTACCACCGAACCCTTCACTGATGCATTGCTATGTGATTTAGTCTTTTGAAGTAGTTAAGTTGTAGACACACATTATTGTACTCTTGTAGTTTTAAACAGTTGTACTACGAGAACTACTCTAACAAATGCTAAGCCTCACACTGAGACACTCTTTGAAATAGCAAGACGTTCCCAGATTGACATATTAATGTGAGGTAACTAGAGGTGAAAGAGACCCTTTTTATAGCTCTACATTTTGGTGCCGTTGCCGGGGAAAGAGTGTAGCCATTTGTTCTTTTTTCAGGGTAGTGTATGAACCTGCTAGGGAAGAATTGGGTTTTGAAAACAGAATGTAAGAACCTACGTACGGAGCATGTAAAAGCCTTGCTCCTTTGCCCGCTTTCCTGCAGGTTTGCTGCTATCTGCTTAAGAAGGATTTAGTAGTTAAATTGAGTGCATGACTAAGCAGAAAAAGGAGGAGAAAAATTCCAAACCTTTGCCAAAGCTAGAAAAAGCTAAGGGGTCGGTGACCCTTGGTCGCTCAACCTTCATAGACGAAATCTATAAGAAATCCGAATCTCAGCCTTCAGTAGGACCCAGGAAAGTTATTTCCAAACAGCCTACTAGCTCCCTTCAGGCCACAGGTTCACCATTTGTAGCTTTTGCTGAGTTGCATGGTCAAACTGACGAACAGGACTTTCAAGAAATTGAAAATTCTATTCCAGAACTATTGCAGGAAGGGAATTTCAGTAATCTTTGTGAAGGTGAAGGGGAAACAGGGAAGACTGAGAAACTGAAATTTCCTCTCAGGATAACTCAACCATTGAATAGCCCAGACAAAGGGAGTGCGACGAAAATTATTATTGAAGGGACCCAATCCCCTTAGATAAAAATCCCAGATAGAGGAAGTGCTATTAAAACTGTTCCTGTCAAAGCCATTCCCTCTCAACCTAGGAATACCCTCTTAGATATTCCGGAAGGTTATTGGCATATATTTGACCCAATGGCTCAAAATTCGCCAAACACTCAAACCTCTACATTACAATCCCCCATAGTGGATTCTGCAGCAAATGCCGCCATGAAAGTAATCCCCCTTCAACATATCCCTACATTTCACGGGCTTACATCGGAGGACCCGAATGCATTTTTATTTAAATTTGATGTACTGTGCAGGGGATATGATTACACCACTGACCCCCAGAAACTAAAACTGTTCCCCTCTACCCTGAAAGGGGCTGCTTTAAGATGGTTTATGGGATTAGGTGGTGGGGTTATAAATAAATGGGAACAAATGAAAGAATCCTTCTTAAAAAAATATCAAGACTATTGCAAGTCTAGAGAACTAAAAGATGAAATATTCCAGATGATAGCTAGACCAAACGAAACATTAGAAGATTATGTGGAACGTTTCCAGTATAATCTACAAAGATCTCCCTATGCATCAATGTCTTTGCCTGATAACGTGTTGAAAACAACATTAATAAGGGGCATGAAAGAGCAATGGATCGAAACATTAAACATTATGGGGAAAGGGGATATTTATCAGGAAAGTTTTGCTGACATAATTGATTTATGTATTAGGAGTTCGAGAGGCAGTACATGAATCAAACCAACAGAACATGATCGGTTTGCAAGAGAAAATAAAATCCCATCAGAAGGAGTAACGCGTGTGGAAATTGGAAATTTATTTGAAAATTGTAAAACTGATATACTAGGAACATTGACTACACAATTGGACGTTTTGCAGGCCAAGCAAAAGCAAATGGAGGCAGAACAGAATTTGGCAATCTTCTGCCCCAGATGCAGGAAGAAGCATAGCCATAAGGAGTGTCCACTAGATACAGTCCAAACATGCGCCATCTGTACAAGGGATCACTCTACAGAAAGTTGTCCCTCATTACCTGGACTAAACGCGGTATATAAGAAGGCAGAAGAAGAACCAGAAGCTGTATTTTTACTCAACCAGCATCGTCGGTGGCAGCCGCGACAAACTGGTGTGTTTTCAGACCCAGCTTCTCCTTTTCAGTATCCGCAGTATAATACTCAACAGTATAATACATGGCAAAGTCAGTTTCAGCCTCCATTTCCAAACTAGGAACCACAGTCATATCCTTCTGCGAACCCGTGGCTAAATCAGACAAGCCAATCTGGTTGGTCGAATCCTCCTTATCTCCCACCATACTGGCAAAGCAATCCATACCCACCACAATGGACTCCCCCTACTTCACAAAGCTCAGCCTAGCAGACTAACTGGCAGAGGCCAACACAACAGTTAGTAGGAAATATTCCTCTCCCTCAACCTACACTACCAGCTTTACAGCAAAATCCCTAATCTAATCTAAGATCTCAACTCCTAACCCAGCCCAATCCCAATCCAAATAACAGACCGGTCCAAGCTCTCCAAATTTTAGAAACACCAGAAGAAGGACCCGATCTAAGGGAGTGCAATGATATTCAGCTAAGATCTGGGCGTATTATTCAAACTGAGGGAAATAAAACAGTTCATATTGAAGATCAGTTACCTAGAGAACATCTGTCAAAAGAGGAGGATGTGAATAGACAACAAACTCATAATCAAGCAACCACATCCTCTCCCCCGTTCCCAGAACGATTAGTCATACCTCGACCTATACAATAACCTAATTTTGACATTCTGGGAGAATTGCAAAATTTGTACATAAAAATTCTATTCCTCCAAGCCATCCAAGACATCCCGATATACGCAAAAACTATTAAAGAATTGTGCATAAAAAGACCAAGGAGGAATATAATAAATAATCCAAGAGTTCAAGTAGTCGGCATTTTATCTGACCTATTATCAAGAAAGGAATCACCCATTAAGTATGAAGACCCAGGAAACCCAATAGTAACTGTTCAAATTTACGATCAAACCCTGCCCAATGCCTTAGTTGATCTTGGAGCTGCAATCAATATATTGAAAACCGCTACTTGCCAAAAGCTAGGCATTACATCTGCAGAACCCACCTCCACTTTGTTAGAATTGGCTGATCGATCTGTGGTTAGGCTGGAAGGCATACTACATGATGTCATGGTCTCGGTTGACTCCTAGGAATACCCAACCAATTTTCTGATAATAAATCCTAAAACCCAACTTGATGGACATCCATTGATCTTAGGAAGACCTTGGCTCGCTACTGCTGATGCCTATATCGGCTGTTGGCAAGGGAACATGATCATAACCAAGGGGGCGGATATCAAGAATTTAGTACTATATCCCCCAGCGCAGCAAGCTCACAATAGTTAAAACTAATAGGCACCCTGTATCATATCTTACTGATAACATTAGATCTCCATTAACTATACAAGAAGCACTTGAGTTCAAAGACCAAAGAGAAGATGATGCCATCAATAATTTCATTAGTCAAACTGAACTCACATCTCGTACCCAATGTCATATGATAAAAGCAGCATTTGATAATGAAGTAGAAGAGGGACCTCTGAAAGATACACATGATCACACAATACCTGTCACTTCTGTTGCGCATAGTAAAATTGTGGAAATTGAACCTAAAAAAACGTTAAACATTAACGCCAACCTCACACCCGAACAAGAAACAAAGCTCATCCATATCTTAAGGAAATATAAAGAAGCATTTGGATGGGATTACCCTGATATGAAAGGAATTGACCCCCAATTATGTACACACCACATTTACATAGAAAATAATGCAAGACCTGTTAGGCAGCCTCAGAGAAAACTAAATCCTCATCTAAAATACGTAGTAAAAGCGTTTATCTTCCATACAATGGATTTCAACCTCATTTTCAATCTGTTCCACCTCCATGACTACATTCTGGAAATGAACTTTAACTCTTTGATCCTTGTTAGTTTCTTTACCCTTCTGAATGATTTGTAATTGTTCATTTGCTCTTCTGAATGGATTTGGATTTCTTGGAGCAAATGTATTTTGGAGCCTTACCTTCCCAGAGTTCTGCTCAACTGTTATGAAACCAGCTCAAGAAAAGATAGAAAAGATAGATCAACGCCTTATAATTCAGCCTCTTCGAGGGGGCAACCTCCTTTACATTACATAAATGAACAATTCTTGGATGATACAAATGAAAAGACCTCCTTTCTATATATAGGAGTCTAAGGGGTCATAACATAACCAGAGCCGACATAACAATAATAATGTAAGGGCACAATAATAATAATAGTGGGCTTCTTATGGGGCACAATAGTAACAATATGGGCACTACATGGGTACATCAATATAATAAGTGGGTTGTACTAATAACAATAAGGGGTTACTCTAGTATTATAGGGGCCTAACATGCCCCTCTCCTTCAAAAAGCGTTGTCCTCAACGCTTGAGTAGTTCTTGATGCTTCCGTGTAAAATTCTTGTCCTCCCATGTGGAACTTCAGCTGGTAAGTTCTTCCACTTGATGAGATACTCTGAAATTGATCGATTTCGTAGCTGTCGGGTTCTTGTTTCTATGACTGCTCCAGGTTCAAATATGATTTCTTTGCATTCGGCCTTCCAAGGCTCCGCCTCCGTCTCTAAGTCTTTATTCGTCTCGCTCAGCAACCCTTTCTCGCTAGCCACCAACTGAAGCTTTGCTTGTAGCTCTGCAAGCTTGCTCAGCAAGATCTCCTTCTCAGCATTCGAGTCTTCCTGTGCCATTTGGTAACTTCTGTTGATCTCGGCAATCTCTTTTCTGGCAATATCTAGCGATAAAAACACTTTGGTTTCCAATTTCCGATCTTCATTGGCTGTCTCTAATTCTGACGATATCACTTGAATTTGATTTTTCAACTTCAAAACAGTTGCGTCCAGATTCTTCTTATCAAGGTTAAGTTTTCTACACTCGTCTTCTTTCATAGAAATTTCGGCATTGAATCTTTCCTTGGCTTCCTGCAATTCTTTGACTGCTTCAGAAATCGCAGATTTGTATTCGTCATCCTTCTTTATAAGTTCTTCTCTCAATTCTTTCTCGGCCTCCTTCCATTCATCAGTCATTTTCCTTGCAGACTCAATTTCTGATACGAACTGGGGCTTCAGAGACTCCGCCTCTGTCTTTAGCTCTCTATTTGTCTCGTTCAGTGACCCTTTCTCGCTAGCCATGAACGCAAGGTTCGTTTCTAGCTCTGCAAGCCTGCTCAAAATTTTCTCCTTCTCCACATTCCAAGTTTCCTGTGCTATTTGGCTAATTCTAGTGATCTCGGCCGTCTCCTTTTTGGCTGCTACGATCTGTGATAAAAGCACATCCTTTTCCAATTTCCGAGCTTTATCGGTTGCCTCTAATTCTGAAGATCTCGCTTGAATTTGATTCTTCAACTGCAAAACATTATCCTCCAGATTCTTTTTATGAAGGTTAACTGCTCTACACTCCTCTTCTTTAGCGGAAATTTCGGTATTGAATCTTTCTTCAGCACCCTGCAATTGTTTGAGTGTTAGAGAAATCGCAACCTGGTAATCCCCGTCCTTCTTTCCAAGTTCTCTCAATTCTTTCTCAGCCTTCTTGAATTCTTCATTCATTTTCCTTGCAGATTCAATTTCTGATACCAATTGGGCCTTCAAAGATTCCGCTTCAGTCCTTAGCTCTCTGTTTGTCTCGCTCAGTGACCCTTTCTCGCTGGACATCAACTCAAGGTTAGCTTCTAGTTCTGCAAACCTGCTCAGCATTTTCTCCTTCTCCAAATTCCAAGCATCCTCTGCTATTTGGCTACTGCTGGTGATTTGGTCAGTCTCTTTTTTGGCTGCTATAATCTGGGATAAAAGCACTTCCTTTTCACATTTCGTAGATTTAGCGGTTACCTCTAAGTCTGCAGATATCTCTTCAATTTTATCTTTCAACTGCAAAACAGTTGCCTCCAGATTCTTTCGATCAAGATTAACTGCTCTACACTCCTCTTCTTTCACGGAAATTTTAGAATTCAATTGTTTCTCAGCGTGCAGTTGTCTGTGTATTTGAGAAATGGCAGCTTCGCATTCGGCATCTTTCTTTGCAAGTTCTTTTCTCAATTCTTTCTCAACCTCCTTCCATTCTTCAGTCATTTTCCTTGTAGATTCAATTTCTAATCCTAATGCAGTGACATTTGTGGACAAAACAGCTTTTTCTTCTCTTAATCCAGTGATTTCTTTCATAAGGATTTGATTGAGGTCGGTCAACTTCGATACTTTATCATCTC
>APFE031447579.1:0-27290 GCA_000404065.3 Pinus taeda | reverse complement strand
AAATGCCATGATGACCTGTTTGGAGCAGCGAAACCCTAGAATCCAAAGCTCTGATACCAAATGTTATGAAACCAGCTCAGAAAAGATAGAAAAGATAGATCAACGCCTTATAATTCAGCCTCTTCGAGGGGGCAACCTCCTTTACATTACATAAATGAACAATTCTTGGATGATACAAATGAAAAGACCTCCTTTCTATATATAGGAGTCTAAGGGGTCATAACATAATTAGAGTCGACATAACAATAATAATGTAAGGGCACACTAATAATAATAGTGGGCTTCTATGGGGCACAATAGTAACAATATGGGTGCTACATGGGTACATCAATATAATAAGTGGGTTGTACTAATAACAATAAGGGGTTACTCTAGTAGTATAGGGGCCTAACATCAACCTCCAGCTTGGATATTTTAGCAGCCAATGACTCGATCATTCTAGTCACTTTATCGAATTTGGTATTTGAAGATGAAGCAGAGGAAGAAGAACCCTCACCTCTCTGCCTCCTTCTATCAGCATACCTTTTGATCTTTTCTGCAGCCATAATGTTGGATTCTACCTCTAGTGTTGCATCCTGCATTTCAGCTAGGGTAGCACATCTTCTTTCTCTCAGCAGCAAATAGAAATAAGAGTCAAAGGCATTGGTATAGGAAAGTTTGGCAGAGGTGGGGGTAGGCTTTACCTCAGCTAGTATCTTACTATACATACGATTGAATCTTTTATTAAAATCGGGCAAGGATTCCCCATTTTCCCTCTTCAGGTTTCCAAACTTCGTATGATAGTATAGCAGGTCCTTCTTATCTCCCTAATGTTTTAGGAATGTATCATCTAAAGCTTCGATATCCGCTATAAATCTTGGGGCTTGTTCTCTGAACCATTTTCTAGCCTCCCCATCTAGGCTCTGGACAAAAACTCTCATCCACACATCATCTTCACTAATATCTAGATTATTAGCATAGCTATAAAATGACTCAAGGTGTTCTTCAGCAGTGACACCTTCAGTCCTAGTGAACTTAGTCATATACTTCTGATATTCTCCACTAGGCATAGCATTCAAAGGAGAAGGAAGTATTAGAGGTCCATACCTAGCGGCTATGATTCTTTCCATTTTGGTGGGTGCTTGCAGACCTGCCATGACTAGAGTATGTGGGAGGATACCAACAGATGGAGTAGTATGAAGTAATGTAATGGATGACAAATACAAAGGGATATTATGGATTATATGGATGCTTTCTTTCGACTTAGATCCAAAGGGGAACTAAATGAGCAAGGAGCTTTATAAATCTCTACAGCTGATTTTTCATTATTAGTACTGGGTTCTAGATCCTCAAACTGTGTATCTTCAACTAAAAATTTCTCATGTAGAGAAAAATAAGATTTCTTGGGCTTACCTGATCCTGATGCTCCTTTCTGTGATGTTTTCTTCGGGTTAATAATCTTCTCAAGGTCAAGCACTAGAACAGCTGGTGATTTCTAAGGATTTCTTTGAGTGTGTCTCACAAATTGTGCCAGAACTGCAACGTGGAGTCGCCAAAGGTTGGTCTTCCTCCAGTGGTGTCGCCAGATAGATGATTACAACCAGAGATGTGCCCAAACTTTATCTATCATCAAAATCTGGAATTGTGTCGCTTTCCCCAGGGAAGCTGAGCTTCAATCTCCTCTCCTTGGCAACGGCGCCAATTAATGTTAGCACCCCAAGAAACTCTCTTAGGTTGTAAATCGGATATGCTCGGGAACATTACAATCTCAACAAATTGTTAATATTTTTCTCTAAACTATGGGAATAGAAGATGGTTTATATCAAGCCAGATAACCATTTCTACTTTGTTTTTACTTAAGACATGCATGAACACCCTCAGCTTTACAAGGCTTTAGACCACTAATGCTCAATAGTTTATAGATTTAATGAATGGATGGAGAATACCTACTGTATCAGCAGATGCATATATAAACACATATGAATGACCAACTACAGGAAGTAAAAGAAGCTTGCAAATCTAATTTATCAACGCAGAGATAAGATGACAGTTATCTGGCATTAGACACAGAAGAAACATGAACAACATGTTCAAGTGCAAGCTTAGAACAGAAGAGAAAATGGACATTGAACATATAACAGTAAAAGAAGCTTATATTGCTAGAATGAAGATGAGAAGCTTGAGTAGCAAAGTCTCAATAGTCTCCAGAATTTGAACCCTTGTTACATGTAGTTTTCTACCTTTTATAGGCTCTTTACAATGCTCCTCAGCTCTCTAGAAGGCTCAAAGTCTTAAACTTGTCTGATCTGTCCCTTAACCATTTGATTCCCTCAATAGGCAGGCATGGCTCGGAGGTTTTCTTCTTCTGACAGAGGAATAACCATATTCAGATATTTTGGGTAGCCTATTGTGATGCCTGGGGGCTCTCTAGTGCCAAAGATGCCCCATCATGTTTGTTAGGATGACTGCTACACTAGCAAGACTGCTAATGCTCCATGATTTCGTTTGATTTGGGTTGCGGCATGCAGTGGCCCTTCTCCTTCCCTTTCCGGGCTCTGTTTGCCAACCGTTGTCTCTCTGTCGAATCCTTCTTCTGGTATGTAACATGACTGCAAGACTCCTCTAAGAATGGCTTGCCACCTGAACCTGCAATGGAGTGGCTATCATGCCTATGAAATCCCTACACCGGTCCCTTTCAGATGATATCCATGAATGTTTTTCTGTTGTTATGCTTGTTCGGGTCATAAACAGCGAAAACGTTGTTATACTGCTAAATCCCACCCTTGGGTCACTGTCGCATGTCGCACTTGGTAACTGATTGCACTGTCCTTCAGGTGTATGATACAGGTCAAAGGCATAAGGACTGCATGGCGGATGCATGAGTAGGCCGGGGATTAGACATCAACCGTTGGATCAAGTGAACGGACGACAGAGATCTCTTGGCGGGAGAAATCGGGCGGAAGTGGTAAGCAGAATTGATTGCACCGCTTTTGGGAGGAGAGCGGTAAATGTACAATGGCCAACGATCCCATTCACGCGATGATGCGTGGCATATGTGACAGGAGGAAAATTGCTTTCCCCGCGAGTTAATGCACGGGCGATTCGTGGGATTTGGAGGAGCGAATGTCGTTGGATCGAATGAATGGATAGCGGGGATCGTTTCGCGGAAGATATTGAGAGATATGAGATTGGGATGGATGAGGGCCATTGGATCTTATCAGGATTGATCAGACGGCGAAGGAGCGATCGCAATATCGCATCGGCGGAAGTCATGGGATAGGCTTATACACACACATGCAATTTGCCGATTGCGATGAAGAATTAAAGCGCCAAGTCATATGGTTGGGTCTTACAGAAGGCTTGTGCTTCGCGCTTAAGGGCTAGGGCTGAAAAGGGGCTTTTTTGGATTTCGAAGGGATTATTCGGGGAATGGAGAGGTTTAAGGAGGAAAAACAGAGATAGCGGGGTTATGGAGTATAAGGAAAATGAGGGAGAAGGAGGAAAATACTGCTGTGATCTACCCTTTTTGCATAAACACATGGCCGAGCTGATATTTGGTCCTCCAAATGCTGAAGTATGTAGCAGAGCTAACAGTGGTCTCGTACCTAACCATTCTTATGTGGCCAATAGTATCCCTTAGCCCGGTTTTACTGCATCTCCTTTGCCGCCCCCCCCCCCCCCCACTCAAAAACTATTGAATCAAGGGGGAAATTCTACCCTAGAGGCAACAAGTTCCTTGGCCTCAAGTTGGGAGTGTGCCTTATGGCCTGCCACTCTATACAACCCCACCATCACTTCATGATATTACTATCCATTGCAACCTATTTACCCTACCAGAAACCCATTGATGGGGAGACCTCCTAGTCCCTTTAGTCATCCTTCTCTTCCTTGGTCTGATTCGGCTGCACCTACTCCATTGCCTTTCTTGGCTACAGTAGACATCCCATATCTATGAATGATCGAATCAACCATAACTTGCTATGGCCTCGAACCCCACACAAAATTCCTGTGGACATTCCTAAGTTTGAGGGAAAGCAGGGAGATGAACTGACAACAAACATCATTACATACCATCTTTGGGGTGTTTCCAATTCTATGGTTGAAGATAGTATTTAGCTTAGACTCTTCCTATGCACATTGACTATAAAAATTGTTAAGTGGTATATTGAATTACCACGCGCCTATGTTAATAGCTTTAATACCCTTTCCATGGAATTCTTGAAGCACTTCCAGTTACCAATTCATTACAAAATTTAAACGAAACTCTTTATAACCCTGTGCCAAAACACTTTCACCCACATCTCAGATCACATCCATGAATGGAGACATAGGCGAAGGTTAGTAAAGGCCCCCATTCTGGATCACTTATTATCTAATTGGTTTTGCAAATCTCTTCTACCTCCCATCGTGAAGGACGTTTCCATGTCTGGAGTTTTTATAGAATAACTATTCATCTGTCATGCCCAACATCTAGACCTTATCTATTTGCAATCATGCACGCTTTATGACCTTATCCCTAATGCTCATCAAACTTCAAATACTCTCGTTTCATAACAACCTAATCCTCACACAAACAGTCTCATTGATGCTACCATTGAGACCGTTGTCAACTAGTTGAGCAGGAAAACTGCCTAGTTATCCATTACTGCTACCCCCACCTCAACTGTATTTGATCACACTATTTCTCCTCCATTCTCTACTATCAACTTTTTGCAGTATACACAACAATCTAATGGAAAGAAAAAGAAGAACCATAACAAGACCTCTCCTTCTGAAGAGAAACAATTTGTTGAGAACACTCAAGCAAAAGCACCTGCTACTGCTAAATATGATAAAGAAAAGAGAAAGTGGTGAATTTTCCTTGCAAGATATGCTCTAAGGATAATTTAATCTACAAATTTCTCATCTACAAGAGTTCACTAATTTCCTTGCAAAGAAGGATTCTAGGACCTCTTCTCTCCTTAACAACCCTTTCCTTGCCCAACAGGAGAAACAACAACATCTTGTTGCAAACCCACCCCCACACCCTGAAGGGGGGAAACTTGTTCTCATCCCCCTCCTCCTAGAGAAGGATCATAAATTGTCTATGCTTTTAAGGTGGTTGATTTACAAACTCAAGCCAAGGATTAATAGAATACTATCTCAAACACGTTGGATACCTCGTCATCTTCTACTTTTCCACCTCTTAACGATATTCATATTAAAAGGTTCATTGTTGAACTCGTGATTTATCCCCCCAAAGGGACACTTCATTGTACTACGCACAATCTATCTACCCCCGCTACCCAAAACTACAATATTGTAGAAGATCTTACGCAAATGCCTTATGCCATGTCCATGCTTGAAGTGTTACAAAGTTTTCCTATCCAACCGAAGGATTCGATTACAGCCATAGATGGAGTTGACCATCAGGATTCCAGTTCAGTTGTCTTTGACATGGAGAAAAGTTCACCTTCCGTTTCCCATCAACTTGCATTTCAAGTGTAGGTTCATGTGAAGGGAAATGTTATTCACCGCATTGTCATTAGTGAAGGTGCATCTACTTGTGTGATGGCTACTTCCTGTTGGCTTGCCCTAGGTTCGCCCACTCTCACTTTTCCACAGAAATCCCTTAAAGCTTTTGATGGCCATACTTTCATCCCTAAGGGATTTTCTACTTTTCCCATCACTCTTGGAGGGAGAACGGTTACATTTGATATTGAATTTATTGATCACCCACTTGATTACAACCTTATGTTGGGGCATAGTTGGATCTACGCCATGACAACCATTGTCTCGTCGGTCTTTCAACTTATCTATTTTCCTCACCAAGGAAAATATTTGACAGTAGACCAGTTGTATTTCTACACCCCAAACTTTCAACTGTTGAATTCTAGCAATGTTCCTTTAGTGGGTGGTACTCCTAGACCTTTTGTTGGTATTGGTATTGGTACTAGTATTTTTAAAGACTCCTCTCTTTTGGGGTGTTTCCTTATACCACCACCTGAGATTCCTATGGTCATTTCTATGGTCTCTGTTATACCTATTAGCTCTACAGATCCATGGATTCTCTTCATCCCTTCCACCTTTGGTTCCTGCAAAGATCAGATTCCACTTTCACCAATGGAACGGGTTGGTTAAGCTATTCAATTTACATCTGAATCTCCTCTTTCCTTGGTTGGGGTCCATGGTCCTATGAACACTCCCATTCACCACTGTCCTCCCCTGTGATGAGGGTATTAAGGAGATCAGGTACCTAGCTGAGTGACCATGGGATGAGTTCCAACCTCATGTCTTAGTCTCTTTTCCATCTACATAAAACACAAATCATCTAGAAATCTTATCCCTTAATCAATTTGAGCTACTTCCTTCCTCTTTGATGCTTGGTCAAGAGTTATACTCGGAAGGAAACTTAGCCAATCTCTTAGGGGCAAGAACCTTTCCACTCATCTACCTTAGTCCTTACACTGTCACTCAGGGTCTTTTTAAAGGAACCTATGAACTTATGGACTATGATGGGGACCCACTCAAAAAGATACTACATCTAGCACCTCGCTAGCTTGTGCTTTGTAACTTTATGTACAATTTTGTATTTCTTTTGGTGTGTTTCTTTCCCTTTTTCTTGTTTTTTTCAAGTTTTTTATGCATCAAAAATCACAAAACTTTGATGTTTGGTTTGTTGCATTTGAAAAAAAATATTACATAATTTTCAAAATCCCAAATTTTTTTAATCTAGCATTATTTTTATGGTATTTTTCTCACTCGTTAATCTCAAAAAACAAGAGTTTACTTCTTTGGGCTCATTAAACTCCCACAAAGAAGAGAGGGAATTATTTTTATGGCCTTTTTCTTGCTCGTAAAACTGAAAAACCCTCAATTTTACTTTTTCAGGCTCATTAATCTCCCACGAAGAAGATTGAGCATTATTTTTAGGGACCGTTTCTTGCTCATTAAACAAGAAAAACCTGGAGTTACTTATTTTAGGCTTGTAAATCTTTTACAAAATAGATTTGAGCGATTCTTTTTCTATCTTTTTCTTGCTCTTCAAACTGAAAGAGATGCTACAAGTTTTCTTCGTTTGACACGGTTAAAATGTTTACAAAGAATATCAAGTTCACTTCATTCATGTCGTACTAGTAATAAAATGAGGTGGAAGTCTATTAAGCATAGGTTTATCACTTTATCTGGACTCAATGGACTAACAATGGAAAATGAACTATGTCGACTATACTATTAACCCTTTGTCACACTCAGTGATAAACCATGACAAATGTACCCCCTTGGAGTCTTCTTTAAGCTATTTTCAAACTCTCTAAATGTGAAAAGACAACTGAGTTTACCCTTTCTGGACTCATTAAACCTAAGTATATTGGGAAAAAATTGGAAGAAAGAACAATCATTACTATTTGTATCAGTTGGAAGTTTCATGGAAGCGGCCTACTATCCATCCCTTGAACATGGAACTTACTTAGCATATTGATATTTGGTCAACTTCTCTTTGAACCTATTGTAGCGGCTGCAACACCCTCCAAGATTTTACTTTGATAGTTGCAAACCCTTCAGCTCACCTCATGAGCTCTTGTGAAGTCTTTTTCAACTTTTTACTTGTTTGACTAGCGGTCGTCTTTTGGCATGTTGATTTCTTTGTCATGGTTGCGATCTTTTTTTGGTGAGTTTGAAGGTTTGTCTTTGTGTGTTTGGGTTATCTTCGCTATGTGAACACCCGTCACACTCACACACAAATTTGAAAGCACTATTGTGCAAGTGTCGTCATGGTCGTCTAAAGGTCTATTACAAGTGTCGTGCTTGTTGCTCTCAACTCTAAGACTAGTCAGCATAGGAAATTTGCAGGAGTCATAGAAGAAACTGGTGGAATGCCCCAAGAAGAAGTAAGAGGTGTGCACAGAGGAGTAGGTATATTCACGCTAAGAGGCGGCAATAATGTCATGGCAACTGATACTACTAATGCAGAAGGTAAGGAAATATCAGACTCCGCCATAGGGTAAAGTACGAACAAAGGCACATAAGTATAGGCGGGTGTGGAACCCTCAGGATTTATCCACAATAACTCGGGTCTTAAAGGATCAGTCAACGGGTGGATTGGCAGGGGCGTCAAAGTTGTCTGCCAAAATCTTGAAAGAAATCAAGTCACTATCCAAAGGACCACGTATAGATTCCAAGATAATGTGTTGGTCTAAGTCTTGAGCACCGATAGGCACTCTTCGTGCAGGTATAACAAGTCCACCTCATTCATGAGGTAAAGCATGAATACGACATGACCGCCGATGAACAAATTCATCTAGGGTGATAACTTATAATTTAAATACAATTATGTTAGTACAAACACCCTAAGGCCAAAACTACAGACTCGGACCAAACAAAACACACTAGAAACATCCTAGAAGATGGCACACACAAACCAAAATACAAAGAAGTTGGCGGTGGAACAATTATACTAGCAACCTGCTTCCCAACCATTTTATCTACGAACTTGGTGCAATTTCCCTTATTAGCGATGGGGCACCCTTCGATAGGACTGATAGAGTATGACTAATATATGTCCTAGGTACAGAGAAGACGAACTCGACCCTGCACCTGTGTATGAGCCCTAAGAAGATAGGCCACTATGGTCACCACGTACAATAACATGACTTGGGGGAATAGTCACAAGACAAATCCACATGCAAGGGTATGAAACTTAACCCCAAAAAAGAGCTAAGACTGAAACCCCTAGAGAGTTGCTTCCCAGGTGGTCCCCAAGTGATAATGACACCGTTTGTATGTGTGGATATTTTTCTATATCACACCACCTGAAACTAAGTGAAAGGGTTTGTGTGAATTCACATAACCCAAGTGTGACCTCGTGATTGACCCTTTTTTGAGGAGGGCTTCCCAGATCACACTACTGCAAATGGATTTAACTCCCTACCACAAGCTGTTATGTTAATTTTGTAGTATTGGAGAAGTTAAATCACACTCCTATCTCCAAGACCCTAGCCTAAGCTAGCGTTGGTGTGCTACCAGTGAAAATAAAAGACGAATCTAGCTAATTTTATTATCGAATTTATTTTAGTGGCTATTGTCTACACAAGCGGGATGCGAGGTGAAACTGAGATGGTGTGAATGACTCTTAGTTAGTCACCCTAATGCAGCTATATGCAATTTTCGATTTTCAATTCGATGAATGCTAACTACAGGAGGGTAAGAGCCTTCTAACACACCAATTCCTATCATGATGCACCTCTAAATATTATTGAATGAAAATTATCCGAAATTTTATGAATTAATGACCCAAAACAAACCAAGAAGAAAAAACAAAACAATCCAAAATGAAACCAAAGGAAAAGACTCCCAGGCAAGAACACAAAGCACTCCAGAAGCATCACAACTAGGAAAGAAAAAGCCCAATCAAAGAAACACACTAAAAGAAATCAAATCGAAAGTTAAAAGTGAAAGATGGGGGGCAATGTCATCAAGATAGGGTTGTATTAGAATGGCCAAACCAAGATCAATGGTCTACAAAGGTCAGAACCCAACCCTAGAGGCAAAAAGGCCTAAACAAGATCAAATGAGGGTGCTACAAAAATAATTAAAACACACTCAAGAGAACTTTTTTAGATGAAAAATTCCCAACTGGTCACAACACCACCAAAAGTGACCAAAATAAGCCAAAGAAGAGAAATTGCTCAAAAAGAGACAACAATAATGAATGAAAGTGCCAAAATCCTATCAATAAGGTGTGGATCAGGCCTAAACAGTCATTTATAATAGCCAATCAGATCTAAAAGTGATACCTAGAGGCAAAAATCAAGCCTCAAGCCAAAAAATCCAAAAAAGTCTTCAAATACAATATGAAAGACTAAAACCATTGGAAAAATTTCAACAGAAAAGATTAGACCAAACACATACAACAACCTATCAACAACAGAAAAACATGAATCACACAAATCTCCAATAGATTAGTGAACAACAAGAGAGCCTAAGCCAAATCGAAGACAAAAAACTTGCCTTGATAACAAGTGACTGATCTAAAGAAAATGGATGAACAAGAACAGATTTGGATCAAACACAATAGATGAATAGGGGTCCAGACTGAGCACGAATAGGGGTGAAGACACTCAGAACAGATCAAGGCCTTTTTTAGGGCTTAAAATCTTGGTCGATGGCACAAGACTAGATGAGGGAAACCATGGTTTCCCTTAGGATATCAACAAGGGAGCGAATCTGGGCCTTGGTCGCATGGATGACTCTCTATGAGAGAAACTGAGGAAAAAAAAAGTGACTAGCAAACTTCAATCACCCATAAAATCCTCATACGACGTCCGTTTTCAGTGATTTCTTTTTTGTTTTTCGATGAAATTTTGAGAGGAATCCATATCTATAATCAATTCAATCAAATTATGTACAAAAAATTCTAACATTCGATTTTAATTCCTAGATTTGTTCTTCTCTCATACAAAAGAACAAAAATAAAATTCCAAATCTAAAATCAACTTAGATCCAAAGCAAGTAAAATCAATGGAGATAAAAATGAATCCAAAAAAATATAGAGAACTCAATGGGAACAAGAGAAAACTAAAAAACATAAATAAGAAGAGGAGATCTCAAACAAAGATGGAAAACTAAAAATGCTCTCATTGAAAGCAGCAATTCTATTGCATTTAATTATGCAAGGAGTTATTGCTCTGAGGTCTCATGCCTGATTGAGTGTTAGGGTCCAACCGTAACCCCTTTATTTATGTAATAAACCCAATAGGGTCGAGTCATAGTCATAGTTAGTAAAAGAGTCAATAAATCCCGTATTAATAATTGTAAGTGGTTGACCCACATTTAAGAAAGGGACCACAGTTAGTTGCAAACATGTCATAATTAATAAATAAAGTGGTTAACCCATGTTATGCAAAGGAACACTAGTCATTAGGTTGTTGGAGGTCATTTAACTATAAATAGTCGTAGTTAGAAGGGAAAGATCATCTAGTCTTATTTGTAATTGATCTCTGCTCTGCTGGAGGTTTCCCCCTCGAAGAGGCAAGTGAATGTTGCATTTATCTCTAAATAATAAAATACTTGTTGTTTTTTATCATTTTTATTTTGTGTTCTGGGTTGTATTTCTTCGCATATTTGGTATTCTATAATATCTTGTAGGTCAAGAGCATAATAAGTGGTATCAAAGCACTTTCCAGGGTCGGTTGTACCTCTAGTTCTTGCATAATATTTTTTTAGGCTAGAGACGTGTTTCGTCGTCTTTAAACCACGAGTTCTATCGTTGAGCGCATCAACCTGCGGATTTGGGGAGGCATTCATGCAGGAAATATAAGAGGTGATCACGCTTATTGGACTTCCTGGTAACCCCTGTGGGTACCCTTTCAAGTAGTAGCATATTAGAAAGAACCGTGCACAGACTGCACTTCCACATACCCTTTGGGTATATCAAAAGCCCTTAGGATCCCCTGAAACCTCGCCTTAAATAGGTCGTCGGCTGTCTTGCTGCTACAATGCACTGAGAACAACACTCGGGGAGATTACTCATGCATACGATAGGGTAGTTGGGTAGTACGGCTAAGGGTATCGCTGATCCTCCTTAGTTAGCACCCTGAAAGATTTTGTCGAGTACTATTTTTGGACCCTTATGTATATTGTGATCTGTAGCACGTGACACTCCTTTGTGACCATAGTTCCTTCTGCTCTTTGAAGATCACCCATTATATTATCTTCCAGATCAGATCCACTAGTTGGGGTTCTACCACCACGGTACAATTTAGATCTAGCAGTTGGGGTTCTATCGCCACAGTACAATTTAGATCTAGCAGTTGGGGTTATGCCATCACCGCACCAATTAGATCCAAGAGTTAGGGTTCTGCCACCGTAGTACAACTCACATTCAACAGTTGGGGTTTCGCAGGTAGATCCAACTCTCTACACAGTGAGGCTTGTTGTTGCTATAGTCTGGGCCTAATTTTTAGAGGATATTGGGCAGGATCAAGTTTTCTGGAATTTGGTCACTGCAGTATTGATTCGCGAGGAGTAAAACTTCGTTCGGACTAAAAAAAAAGTATGATTCCTCCCCGGGATGCTTACAAGATACTTCTCCGATAAGATTCAGGCTGAAGACTTGATTGCATTGGTACCATTCACTGGTCAGCCTCAATTTTCTAGTGGTACCAAAAAAAAATTGGAGTGACTTCAAGTGACCGAGATCTGTGTATGGTAGAAACTAGAGCTCAATTCATGGCCAATGAGAAGGTCAAGTGCCTTGAAACAAGGTTGGATGCGTTCAAGGAACAATTGGACACCATTACAAAATCACTTGAATAATTCACCAAGAACATGATGGGGTATCATCAGGAGGCACATAATATTGATGAACACCTCGAAGGAGAATCTAGCCATCATATTCACTTCCATGGAAATCACCAACATTGCCACCCTCAACCACCCAAGCTGGACATGTATAAATTTTATGGCTCTAATCCGGTGGTATGGGTAGCACAAATGGAACAATATTTCACCTTGAATGATATCTGCGATGATCAAACTAAACTACACGTGGGAGCCATTTACTTGGACCAAGAGAGATGGCAATGGTGGCCATGGTATCTGAAATGTTATCCCAGGAACATAACTTGGCATGTGTTCTCAAAAGCCCTTTGTAACCACTTTAACAGAGAATCTAATTTTTTGGGTCGTCTCACTAAGCTCTGATAGACATGCACAATTAAAGACTACATTGCAGCCTTTGAGACATTGGCCTTCAAAACGGAAGGTATAGTAGATGAATTCTACTTCGAGTGTTTCATCAGTGGTCTCAAAGAAGTTATCCAAGCACATGCCCGGATGCACCACCCCCCTACATGGATAGACGCTTGCAAAAAGGCTGTTGAGGTTGAACTTGCCATAGCTTCCCAGTGTACTCATCCAAATTTCATAGCCAAGGGGCGTTCCACCAAGGCTGAGGACCCTACCCAAACACTTAAAGTTCAAAAGGTGTCTCCATTAGAAATGGATGAACGAAGAAAACAAGGATTGTGCTACTACTGTAATGACAAATACTCCCCATGGCATAAATGCAAGGAACCAAAATTCTTTCAAATTGATGTTACTGATCACAACTCATCTGAGAAAGCCCCATGCCTTAGGGGGCCAGAGGACGAAGTTGAGGAAACCCAGCAGGACAATGATCTCACAGTTACGCTAGATGGACCAGTTATCTCACTACATGCTTTGGCGAGCATTTTTGCACCAAAAACTCTCAAAATCATAGGCTTTCTTAAACATCACCCCATAGTGGTATTGATTGATAATGGCAGCACTCATAACTTTATTCATAAGCGAGATTCCGAAGCTATTCATTATTTTGTAAGGCAAGTCTCTAATTTCCAAGTCCTTATTGTTGATGGGGGGACAATGAAATATGAAGGCCGCTGCGAAAATATTAAACTTCAGATGGGAGACTACCAACTAAAGGCCCACATATTTGTGATTCACATGGGTGGTTGTGACATTGTCATGGGTGTTGAATGGCTTCGCACACTAGGCCCAATCACAATGGATATCCAAGAATTATATATGATCTTTAAGTAGAATGACCACATCCATACACTACATGGACTCTAGGCCGGTACTCATTCTATCATCAGCTCGCATCAAATGGAAAAGTTGTTCAAAAATGACCATCATGGAGTCATCACCTATTTTAATGCCATCCAGGCCATTGAATCCACTACTCTTCATATTCATCCTGAGATGAAATAGGTCTTAGACCGCCACCAACAAGTATTTGACAAACCTAAAGAGCTTCCACCCTCTAGAGGTGAATATGATCATAACATCCCTTTGGTCTTAGAGGCCCAACCACCTAATGTGCGCCCATATCAATATCCTTTCCCCCAAAAGAATGAAATTGAAAAAATCATCAAGGAACTCCTTGAAGAAGGTGTAATTCATCCTAACATCAATCCTTATTCATCACCAGTGGTCATGGTGCTAAAGAAAGATGGAGAATGGTGCATGTGTCTGAATTTTCGGGCCCTCAACAAGCTCATTGTCAAAGAAAAACTCCCTATTCCGGTTGTTGATGATCTGCTTGATGAACTACATGGTGCTCAATTCTCTGCCATGCTAGATCTTCGCTTTGGCTATCACCAAATATGCATGAAAGAAGTAGACATTCCCAAGACTTCTTTCCGAACTCATGAAGGCCATTATGAATTCTTGGTCATGCCATTTGGTCTCTGTAACGCTCCATATACTTTTCAAAGCCTCATGAATGATACTGAAACCATATCTCTGAAAATTTGTCCTCATTTTCTTTGATGGAATTCTCATCTACAACCTAACCTGAGAAAACCATCTTTAGCATGTAGACCTGATCTTGCAACTACTCCAGAATTAAAAATTACTTGTCAAATTATCCATGTTCTCTTTTTGCGTGCAAGAAGTTGAGTATTTGGGACACATTGTGGATCGTGAAGGTGTCAAGGTTGATCCCAAAAAGATACAGGCAATGCAATATTGGCCCCAACCAAAAACCTTGAAGAGTTTGAGGGGATTCTTGGGTCTCACTGGCTACTATCGCAAATTTGTCTGCAATTATAGTCGCATTGCTAGACCCCTCACTAACCTTCTCAAGAAAAAATCATTCCTTTGGACGGATGCAGCGCCATAGGCATTTGTGGCGGTCAAACATGCAATGTGTTCCACTCCAGTATTGGCACTACGGGACTTCACCAAATCTTTTGTTATTGAATGTGATGCTTCTGGTACTGGTATTGGTGTTGTCTTAATGTAGGAAGGTTGACCCTTGGCTTTCACCAGCGAACAACTGAGTGGGAAACATCTGGGTCAATCTACCTATGAGAAAGAGATGATGGCCATCTTACATGCAGTAGATACCTGATGAACATACTTATTGGGGTGGCGTTTCCAAATCCGCACAAACCATCAACACCTCAAATATCTTTTGGAGCAACGTCTATCCTCGCCACAACAAAATAAATGGTTGGCCAAAATGTTGGGATATGATTATGAGATAATTTACAAGAAAGGGCGTGACAGTTTAGTAGTGGATGCTTTATCACACCAATTTGAGGGTGAGAGCACCCTGCTATCAATCTCTCTTCCCATACTATATTGGATTGAAGAAGCCCATAAGGAATGGTTTTCACACCCCTCTCTCTCCCAACTTATTAATAGCTTGAGAGAAGATCCTAATTCCTCAATCGACTACTCTTGGAAGGATGAGATTCTTTGCTACAAGGATCGAATAGTTATATCGTCAAAATCCACCCTCAAAACTCACATTTTGGAAGAGTTGCACTCATTTCCCACTGCAGGGCATGCAGGCTTTCAGAAGGCTTATGCTCGCACTCATTGTTCTTTCTTTTCAACGGGCATGAAAAATGGCAATCTTACTTTTGTAGCTGAATGTGATGTGTGTCAGTGCCACAAAGGAGAAACAGTCAGGTTACCAGGAACCTTATAGCCATTGCCACTCCCTGCCTCCGTTTGGACGGATGTTTCCATGGATTTCATTACTGGTCTCCCAAAGTCAGGCAACAAGTCTGTCATCATGGTGGTTGTGGATAGACTTCCTAAATATGCTCATTTTTGCGCTCTACCCGACCCATGTACCCCCACTTTGGTGGCTCAATCTTTCATGGACCAGATCTTCAAACTACATGTCATGCCAACTTCCATTGTGTCTGATTGTGACCCGAATTTCACCAGCAAATTTTGGCAAGAAATTTTCAAGCTACAAGGCACCCAACTCCAACTAAGTACTCCCTATCATCCCCAAACCGATGGTCAAACTGAAGTAGCCAACAAATGTTTGGAGACATATCTAAGGTGCTTCACTTCAGAAAAGCAGCATCAATGGGTACAGTGACTACCTTTAGCTGAATGGTGGTATAATACTAACTATCATGAAGCCACCAAGATGACCCCATATGAAGCATTGTATGGCCAACTTCCACCTTCACCTATTTATTATATCCCTGGATGCTCTAAGGTGCAAGAAGTTGATCAACTCCTACAGAACCATGCCTCCATGCTAGCTCGTCTCAAAGATAATCTCCATCAAGCTCATAATCAAATGAAGTAATAGGCAGACCAACATCATTCAGAGCACACATTTCAAGAAGGGGATCAAGTATTACTACGGTTGAAACCATATTAGAAAACATCAC
This sequence comes from Pinus taeda, assembly GCA_000404065.3. Taxonomy (NCBI): domain Eukaryota; kingdom Viridiplantae; phylum Streptophyta; class Pinopsida; order Pinales; family Pinaceae; genus Pinus; species Pinus taeda. Next base: position 11,145 of record APFE031447579.1, on the reverse strand, counting down.
TCAAAGAAAAGGGCTGCCAAAAATTAGCTCCAAAATTCTATGGACCTTATCAAATACTTCAACACATTGGAGCAGTAGCCTACAATCTAGCCTTGCCACCATCTTCAAAAATCCATCTAGTCTTCCATATATCATTCCTAAAGAAAGTGTTGGGGAACAATCGTAGAATTCAAACCAGTCTACTTGAATTGGATGAGGAAGGTTCACTCTAGCTCCAACCAAAATAGGTCCTCGATACTCATGAAATACATCTATGCAGCCACACGATCAAGGAAGTCCTCGTCAAGTGGAAAGACACCTCTCCAGAAGATGCGACTTGGGAACCAACCACTATTCTTCAACAATTTCCATGGCTTCATCTTGAGGACAAGGCTGCTTCTGATGGGGAGGGCATGTTAGGGTCCAACCCTAACCCCTTTATTTATGAAATAAACCCAATAGGGTCTAGTCATAGTCATAATTAGTTAAAGAGTCAATAAATCCCGTATTAACAATTGTAAGTGGTTGACCTGCATTTAAGAAAGGGACCACAGTTAGTTGCAAACAGGCCATAATTAATAAATAAAGTGGTTAACCCATGTTATGCAAAGGACCACTAGTCGTTAGGTTGTTGGAGGTCATTTAGGTATAAATATTCATAGTTAGAAGGGAAAGATCATGTAGTCTTATTTTTACTTGAGCTCTGATCTGCTGGAGGTTGCCCCCTCAAAGAGGTAAGTGAACATTGCATTTATCTTTGAATAATAAAATACTTATTGTTTTTTCTCATTTTTATTCTGTGTTCTGGGTTGTATTTCTTCACATATTTGGTATTCTAGAATTTCTGGCAAGTAAAGAGCATAACATTGAGATCACCAGACAACAAAATATAATGGCTAATACAATCTAATAATGATCCCCAATCTAGATGTTCGTGCATGTAGCAAGCAGACATATCTATGTTATAAAGATAAGAGATCACACATGGAATCCTCACATGTCAGTGGAGGGTTTTCAGTTCGATGCAGATCTTGCACTCCACTCGAGTGATCCAACACATCCGCACCAGATCTCTATCCCTGCACACAAACACAACTAAACAAGGACAAAAGTTTATCTTCCTTAGAAGATTGTCATATCAAAAGCAATATATATGATCATATAACATACTAAACACAAATTCATGTAAGGAAGGGAACATAGATTTTTATTAACCATATAAATGAAAGTACATCAAATGTATAACTTCAACAAATAAGATCCTCTCCTCTAAGTTGCAGTATGGTCTCCTCTCTCGTGACAACAGATCTCTTGCGTTATAATTTGGATCTTCTCCCCTCCCCCATTCCTCTTGGTGAGATTATAAAGTTTCATTCTATTCTTCAAGAGAATGTATCTACACCTAGGGGCTTGATAAGTTGGGAAACTTCTGCAATAATGGAACCCTATCCAACTCATACACAAGTGGGTCAAGTTGATCTCCTTGGGAATGGAAAACTCTAGAAACCTTTTTCACAGTTATGACCTTTTTCTCAATTATCTCAATTGTGAAATAAATATTATCTCATAATTATAATATTTTGGCAAAATAATTATGAGAAATTGCTCAATTATGTAATTTCACCCTTTTAACATGTGATAAATCTCACATAAGTAAAAGAAAAGGTGAAAAGGGATGCATTTTAGCCAAACAACTAAGGTAAGTTGAATTTGGGTTTCTCTCACTATAATGGAGTGGCAGATCGGGTTATAACAATCTGTATCATGTGGCTTTCCTCTCTTCTTAACACTCTTTCCTTTATTCTTCTCTTTACCTTTCCAATCCTACTTAGTCTCAGACTTTTTCTTTGATTTCTCATAACAGTGTTTCAGCTTTCTGATGGATTCCTCCAGTGATCTAGGCTCATCAAACTCAATCCTATCTTTGAATGATACTGGCAACCCACTGATGAATCTCTGAATATTTTCTTTCTCCTGCTTAAGATAAGGTACATGTCTCAACAACTCCAAGAATCTTCTAGTATACTCTTCATTGGTCATAGCTACCATATTCAACACATAGAAATTATTTTCTCTGTCATCATAGTATCTCTCAAATAGATAATTATTCCTGAAAACTCTATCGAACTCACTCCAAGTCAACTCCTCTTCTCAAATGCCTCTGACATTCTTTACATATTCCCACCAAATGCCTGCTCTTCCTTTAACACTGAAGGTAGCTATCCTAGCTTTCATGTTCTCTGAGTAATCATGCAACTGGAAGAACTTATTCATCCCAAGTAACCCAACTTTTACATCCTATGATTTCTTTATTTCTCCGTCAAATGTAGGAGGCTTTTGTCCCTTGAATTCCTCTAGAAAGTATTTCTTTTCACTCCTCCTATACAGATGGTGACAATGATGACAATGTTGTCTCTCTAAACCAGAGCTAGAATAGAACCCATGGTCATTACCCCTCCTGTCAAGTTTTTCCAAGAACCTATCATCTCTGACTGTATCATCCCTGTCAAACTTGTATCTCGACTAAGACCTACTGTCATATGCCCCATTGGTCCTTTCCTCATGTCCATGACTTATCCTAAGTGGTCCCTGTCTCTACAAATTTGATAGACTCTGAAGGATAGCTGCATTAACCTCTGATTGCTTCTCCTATGCTCTAGTAAGTCTTTCCTATGACTGAATGATCCTCTCATTATCCGCCTTATAAAATATTTTGATCTCTGCTTTCAAACTTCTCAATGTATCTGCTATGTTAGGGGAGTACTCATCACCATGTTTCTCATCTGATTTGTAGGGAGAATCACGTGAACTTTAGTCCACCATTTTTCTTGTCATCTTTGATCTTCTACTTCTTGCAAGTGTACCATTTCAAATAAACCAAATAAAAACATAATCACATACCTTAGTGAAGTTCATGGGAGGCTATCTCATCTTCAAAATCAATCCATATTAACATGATATATATATATATATATATATATATATATCATAATAAAAATTATATATATATATATATATATATATATATCATACATGCTAACACCAACTTCATACCATGACCTCATGCACAATAGTCATAATCATACCAATACATGCATAACAAACATATAGACACTGACATGCATGCATGACAAACATATTTTTTCCATCTAGTCCAAGTGTTGAACCCGAGAGCTCTGATACCATTATATAACCACCCCTCCCATATCTAGCCAGTTTAACTAGCCTATCGAGGTAAACATTAGAGGAAGAGATACTATGACATGACCCGACCTACTATATCCACTTAAGGAAGAGGGGCCGACTAATGACAACAAACTGACAACTCAACACATCCTACAAGAGTTGTAGGTCACTCAGAGGTTGCGTAACCACCCCAAGTAGCCAAATCTTGAGTTGGACTATCTTTTCCTTTCCTTGAGCCCTCAACCACTCCCACAACAAGGCATCCATGTGGTTGGAGGCTTCCAACCACATGCACAAGCCTTCTTCCCATTGGTTGCAACCCAAAATGTTCAGTTCAGAGCATGAGGTTCCAAATTCTTAGCTTAATTTCCAGGTCAACCTCCCGACCACTACTTATAATTCAATGAGACTTTGTAGAATCAATAATGGTGTAAGGACAAAGCTATCCATAAAAAAATTGATCAAGGAATTAACCTAACCAAGCCTAACCATGATAGTCATTGTTGAAAATAACAACAAGAAATGTTAAAAATAACATCAAGAAAAATCCTACTTTAATTTTTCCTTGAATTAAATTGGGAATAAATTGTAACTCCACATCTCATGAAAACTTGTAATAGTTAATTTAACTTAGTTAGCTTAGTTAATTTGAGTTGAGGGTCTAACTAGAGTCATGTAGAGTGTCTCCCATAATTAGGAGCACTAGTTGAGTTTATTTTGAGTTGTAACTATTTAATTCAGTCTAACTAAGTAAAAGTCAGTTAAACTAGTTCCAACTGATGGAGGAATTCGTGGAGGTCTAGCAGTGGGGTGTAACCTGTCGAACATTGGGGTGGTTCCTGAAGTGTAGTGTGGTGCTACCTGTAGTGATCAACTAGTAAACTAAATATTCACTCATAATTAACTCATGCATGCCTTATCAGAGAAAGATCCAGTTGAGATTGGAGTTCAGGGACAATGTACTATTAGTTGTAAAGTTATCTAAATTAAATAAATGTTGCATGTAGTCAAAAGAAGGCCTAAAATAAATGATTCCTTAATTAGAAAGCTCACTAATTTTAATCATTCGAAAATTCCTTTACAAGGAGGAATGAAGGCACAAGTTTAATCATTGTTTTGGTGAGCACGAGTTGGCTAGACCAAGAAATAGGAAGCACAAGTTTGTTTAGGGAGCTTGGAGGCTTGGAAATTTGGCTAAATATTAGCCAAAGGCAGTCAGTCAAGCAAAGGATAGAAATTTCTTGTGCAGGTTGAGCAGAGAATATTGTATTCATCCAGATTCTTTGACTACTGCAATGTACAGATAGGAAGGGGTTTTGAGCAACAAACTTTCCCCTTAGATAAATCTTTGAGCATATGTAATTGAATCTTGTCTCATGTTTATATTGTGATTTCTTGATCAATTAATTGATTTTGATAATGAGTAGAGTAGATTCAAGCATTTTGTTTTATCATATTGCATAAGCAGTTTGAATCTACAAGGAATTCTACAGTCATTTAGTCAAACATGTTGAGGACATGTATTCTACAGGTCATGAACGCATACTTAAACATAGGGGTTAGATACTTATATGAAAATCGTCAAGAAGTTCTAATTCCCTCTCATAATAGTTGTAATAACATCTATTAGCTCATGCATTCATTAACCATTCATCCACAAAGAAAAACACATCAAGAGTCATAACCAATATACATCTTATAACCAGCATATAACCAACAAATGGATAGCATATACACCATGATAGAACAACCATCAAAGCCACATAGTAACAAGTACAATTACTCATGAAAATACAAGAGGAAAATATCTCTTATTAACATATGCAAAATCCAACCAAGTCAGGGGCTTCCATGTATGAACCAACCATAGTTGGGTTGAACCAAATCTCACTTTCAACAAATCACCCTCGTGCCATATTCCAAGCGTGAAAGTGGGATATCATGGAATAAACCACAAAAAATAAAGCCAGGGCTTCCAGAGTCCAAACCACCTCAACCCTCAACCAATGATTCCACCTCACGGTCAGACATCACTACACCAACCAGATCGGTCTCTACCCAAACTGTCCAAGGCTCCAAAGCATTTGTCCCAACCACAGCTCGAGGAACTAATAACTCAACCCACAACCTTCCAAGGCTCTAGAGTTTTTTTCCAAACAAGGCTCTAGGACTAGTAACTCAACCCAACAAGGGCTTCAAAGCGTTTGTCCAACCAAGGCTTTAGGAGTAGTAACTCAACCCGAGTTGTTCCAACACTCTAGATCATTTGTTCGAACCAACAGGTCCAAGAACTAGTAACTCAACCCATAACTATAAGGAGATTGAGCACCAATCAGAAACAACAAGTGGAAAACCCACAACACCATGGCTATCTAGGAAATGGAAAGACTAAGCAAAAACACTATCAATCTAGGAAATCCTCCATGCCAATGACACATCATAACCAAATAACCACACGCATATGCATGCCAAAACTAGCAATGAAATATTACATGTAACTCGATACCTACAAAGCAATCCCATTGTAGTTGTTGATCCCACTATCCCCTTGCGATTTCTTTCTTTTCTTTGCCTTCTTTCTCCAAATCCAATGGAAACTAGAGTGCTCCAAGAATGCTCCAACAATGCTTCAAGATTTCTCCAAGTGTGCAAGAGTATGAGAGAGTGAGAATAGAATCAAAGTGCCAAAGAATGAATTGAAAAAAGCTATAAATTGATCCTCATGATCATTTTTATCATTGAGGCCTTTATTTTCTTCATTTTCCTCTATTTTTTCTTCAATTTTCCTCACATGCAATTATGTGACTTTTCACCTTGCTTTTCTCCTATTTTCCTTTATTTTCATAAATAAATGTCGATTAATGCCTCTTTTCCTTTGCCAATTTCCATAGCCATTAAATAATCACCAATGATCCCCATCACTATGTTTTTTCCCAACATTTAGCTTGGAATGCATGTCCCATGACCTTCGTTATTATTTTATTTATTTACATTGGATATCAACCATGGGATGTTACAAAAGGGACATTGAGTGTTCCATGAGGTAGATGTAAAATGTTTTATCATTCCATTAATAAAGAGTTGGGTGTTATCTTGTTCTCTATATTATATTTTATTATGTCTTTTGGTGATATTTAGCCTCCTTCATCTCACAATCTGGATTACTGGTATCAAAGTAGGTTATGACTCCATAACAACCAAGGTTTGAAGCAGATGTCAAGGTACCAAAGTGAGGTAGAGGTGCAAGAGAAGGGTGCTCTACCATAGGGGAATCTCCCTCACTCCCTTTCTTTTCATGGATGAAATGGGCACCCACCCCATCTATGGTATTGATGGAGATCTCCTCCCTTGCTACAAGAATTGTTGGTCTTACTTCGATGCCCTCTATGAGATGAAACAATGGGTGTGGAACTATGCCCTTAGAGGCACCCTAAGTGGCATATCTACCTTCAGATCGTGATTTTAAATCATTCCAACTATTATCAAATCTACATACTAGTATTAAATTTACATGATCATTGGAATGTTCTGGGATCAACATCAACTATGGCCACATGGCGGATAAACTCCCATCATCGTTGTTGTTCGTGGCCCTAATAAAAAACCTACAAGCCAATTTCTAAAATCAAATTCAAATATTATCAATATTGATAGGTGTGGCTCTACAATCCACATGGAGAACGCCCATGTTAGCACTATCTACAATGGAATTGTGTTGAGAGTGCTACCAGATAGGGAGAAAATTAAAATTGGTAGCCACAAATATGGAAATGTTGAACACTTCCCCAAATTTCAAAAAATGGAGATTGATGTAGTTCCTACTTTGTTAAGTGCTATCATGAGCGAAAACTCCACAATTGAAGATAGAGTCTCCGCAATTAGAGTCACTAAAATTAAGCAGCACACAAGTATAAACCTTAGCAGCCTTGATGATAAAAGCTTTATATTGATTGTAAACCTCACAAATTATTGTGGAAAACCATTACCATCAAGAGCCCATTGTGGAAGTGAAACTCAATTGCATAAAACGCAGAAAAAGGGTGTTTTAGAGATTCCACCTAGCATGAAACACAACCTCATATATATGTATTTAGTACCAAAATTGTTTTGAGATTGGTGCTCAAAACTATATAGATAGAGGGAAATGACTAACTCGATCAAATATTTATGTCATGACCTAGATTCATTTAAAGTTAAACATAATAGGTTTTACCTAATTCCACATATCATGGTGATCATCGTGATATGTAAATTTTATGGAGAGAAAAACCCTTAGCACTTTAATCTTGTGTGGATCCCCTTTATGCATCAAGTGGTTAAGAAGAGGAGAAATTTCAATTGCGCACATGTTATCCATGAAGTTAGAAAATCAATAGAAGTTGCCCTAGTTTTGAAGTGGGAAGTGAGATTTTTTATGTTTGCATGTTTAGCTAACGGTGTATGTAATTCAACTCTATTCCCTCTGATGAGTTGGAGTTGTACACTAGATGAAGATCCTATTCATATCTACTATTCCATTTTGTGGGAAAAAAACTTAGGAATCACTTTTACAATATATATGACATTTTTATGATCCCACTATATGAAATGTACTTTGATGAACTGACTCCAAGGGTTTCTAAAAGAATTCAGAATCATTTGAAGAACAAAGGAAATTGTTTAATAGATGAATGGTTTTCCTATTTCAAAATATTTTTGCGTTGAGTTGGTCCTCATCTACTTCCAAAATTTATGCTAGAAAGTTTGGCAATAAGTGAAATATCCTATCAGTAGTCATCACAAGGATAACCAAATAATTGAAGCATAATTAAAAATGTTATGGCCCTATTTTCCCATCAGAGGATAATTGTGTTCATTATTAGATTATAAGCATGCAATATATGAAGCAAAAATGTTGAAAAAGTTTTGTTGTATAGTATAAGTTTGTATAGTCACGATCCTTACGATATAGTGAAAGTGCATTTGAAAACATTTATATATAGCAAATCATATATACATGAAGAATATTGTTTTGATTAATATATAGTTGGGTGGGATCTAGGATTGGGTTGTTTAATAGCATAAAATGAACTTAATCAGTTTAAAATCGATATATATATTATATTTATATTAATATATATATATATTAATATATATATATTATATTTTGATTTTAAACTGTTTAAGTTCATTTTATGCTTATTAAACACCCACATCCTAGATTCCCACCCAACATGTAATGTCTCTATTTTCATTAGATAAATTTTGAGGTCTAAAATGGGCCTCCTAAGGAATATTATAAAATAATGGTGGAAATAATAAAATAAGATTAGATTACATCATAAAATTTTAGAGGGTAAAAAGAAAAAAAACTATTTTTTCAACTTGTATTTTTAGCTTATCTCCTTATGGTTTTACTCAAATTTCGAGTGGGAACACTTGCTGGATACAAAATTTAATTTCTCATCCAAGGAGTACCCATATTGCATATTTTCGATGGACCTTGCTACACGAAAAATAATAAATACATAAAAAAAAACGTCATTGCAATCATGTTTTTCATATATGTCTCATTTGTCCTGTAGTACAGTCTATCAAAAGTATGCAACATGGGTACTCCTTAGATGAAGAATGACATTTTTCATCCAACAAGTGCTCTAACTCGAAGTTTGAGCTAAAAAGGAGGGAGATAAGTTGAAAATACAGGATGAAGAATGACATTTTTCATACAACAAGTGGTCTAACTTGAAATTTGAGCAAAAAAGTAGGGAGATAAGTTGAAAATACAGGTTGAAAAAAGTAGTTATTTATTTATTTAATCTTTTTATTTTTTTACTCCAAAAAACGGTTAATCATCCTCATCGTTAACAACATCATCTTGAATCCTATTGGTTGTTATAAAGTTGATTTTGGTTGTATATTTTAGTTTTCAAGCCCATTTTTAACTCAAAATTTCTCTAATGACCCATTTATATTGGTTGTTATAAAGTTGATTTTGGTTGTATATTTTAGTTTTCAAGCCCATTTTTACCTCAAAATTTCTCTAATGACCCATTTATGTTAATGAAAGAGATGATTGGTAACTACTTAACATTTTCTTTATATTCAAGGTTAATGAGATATATCACATGCATGTCATTGTGGAAATAATTAATAACATTTGTATTAATTGAATTCAGGCCTATGTGATCCATATCATAAATATTAAGAAAACTTATGGTAAAAAATCACATCAAAAATGTTTTATATACGTGTTTTCGAAGCATCTAGTGTAATTCATCATCAAGACAAGATGAAAAAATAAATAATAACATCACATTAAATAGACCATCATGTAAAAATCATCAATTCTAATAATTAATATATAACAACTAAGTTTAAATAAACAAATATTATATTATAAATTAATATTTTAAAATGATATTTTAAAATTAAAAATAAATTTAATTAAAAAATAAAATTAAATAGAATGTGTAACTAATAAAGAAAAATGTAGAAAGATATATTGCGTGTGATTGTTTCCCATATATTTCCTCTATAAATTTTTAATTGCATTTGTATTTTTATTAAAAAAATATAGAAATATATATTGCATGTGATTGTTTCCCTATATTTCCTCTATAAATTTTAAATTGCATTTGTATTTCTATTGAAAATAGTTGACTAATGCATACAGATTCCCATTATAAAGGCATGACATGATTAACTTCACTTTACTTCAGTCCCGAATGGACATGCTTGCAAATGGAGCGTTGAACCATTTAAAATTGTTTAGGTCATCATGCTTGCAAGATTATATTGAATAAACTTTAATCAATTTTTTTATGAATCAACTCAGAATACTTACACATGTATTTACAACGGTCAATTTCCATATTATGATAATGAATTTAGTAAGAAGGAATGTAGATATGAGAAGATAATTTACCTCCCTCCCCTCCCTAACAAAATGATAACAAAATGATGAAAGGATTTGGGAATAAATAATGTAGGATGAAAAACAAAGACAAATAGGTTAACGATTTGCCCATAGTTTTTAAGAGTTAGAATTAGCTCATTATAGTGTTTAAATATTTTTTAATGTTCTTTACCTATTTATTTTAATGTCACAAAATCAATCATCTATTTAAATAAACGTTTTTTTATAAGTTTCCATCACTTAATATGAAGTTAGGTTAAAACCATATTGATGCCACCACCCAAGAATGATGGTTTATAATATTCACAAAAATTTATATTAATAAAAAAAGTGAGTTGATTAGTATTTTCATGAAAAAGGTGAGGTGATAGAGAAGTCCCAATTGATTGTTTCTCCATCATTATATTTTTATTGAGGGAAATCTAGGGGAAATGTTATTGAAGCAAATTAATATTTTAATGGAAGGGGAACTCTAGGAATGGTCAATTAAGTTTTTTTAATATTGAATTTTTAATTTATGTAAAGTTATATTGTCTTCCACTAAATTTTTACATTAAAAAATTTGTTGATAATGCTAAAAGTTGTTTATTTTTTTATTAGTAGTATCTAAATAACCATTCTAGATTACAAAGTTATAATAAAAATAAATTATATAAAGAATTGTCTGTTTAATATTACAAAGATGCAATGGAAATAAAACAATATAGATCTATTTTAATTTATTTATAAGGCCTAGAGAAATCAAATATCTTGAGGTGCAAAATTCTTTTAGAGATATTGATCACTCTTAAAGCTTGATGGACATCAGGTTAAGATATCTCTCTCTATGCATGTTATGTGTCAACTCATATTATTCTTCATATTAAAATCCATTTTTTGCTATTAATATTTTTAAATACACTACTTCCTTATATTAGGAAGTATAAAGCATAAATATATTAGTTATCATGGATATTCAAATATTTTACTTAAGGTTTATATTAAAATATTTTTAAATAGTGAAAAATTACATATTTTTCTCCACTTTAAAAATGTAAATATAAGATTTTTTCTTTTTCTTTTTCTTTTATTTACTTTGTTTC